>OZ024865.1:6867011-6907011 GCA_964017155.1 Oasisia sp. SBJ-2009 | reverse complement strand
ATATATGTATATATATATATACATATACATATATATATATATATATATATATATACATATATATATATATATATATATATATATATATATATATATATATGTATATATATATATATATATATATATATATATATATATACAGGTGTGCCTTTCTGTATCTATATTAGATACAGGCATACACGTACATATAAACATGCATATGTTTTTCACGCGAAGCGGTCAACACACCGGGCAAGCGATATTAAATGGAAAACATGATGACGACGATGACGAGAAAACCATTGGAAGGAAACTGAAAATATTGAAATGTTTATACTTATTGCCACTTAATTCTAGATTTTGACGTAATGGCTAATTTAATCAAATACTATTTTTGACGTTTCCTTAAGATAATAAAATATGACATACCTGTTTACCTTTCAGATTGAGTGATATGGACGAGAATGTCGGAGAAGGTCAAAAGTAATATATTTTGAAATGATGGTCCCCGAAAACCTATATTAGATACCAAAATGACTTATTTACTTGAAGCAGTTGCTAAGATATGAGAAAAGAGGTTTACGGCAGCCATCTTGGACAATGGCCGTCAACGCCTTCATGGGCGAAATCTGAGATGGCCCTATATCCAAAAATGTTGTGTACCAAATTTCATGTTTGTATCATAAAACGCACAATTCGGCCATATTTTGTCATATTATATTGGCTGGGCTATGAAGCACATGCTTTAAAATGATAACTCATTTGTCGAAACATCTTCAGAAATTTGTGTACTTAACGCTCTCACACACCACATACATACATACGTACATACGTACACACCTACACACCTACACACCTACACACCTACACACCTACACACCTACACACCTACACACCTATACATCTACACACCTACACACCTACACACCTACACACCTGCACACCTGCACACCTGCACACCTACACACCTGCACACCTACACACCTACACACCTACACACCTACACACCTACACACCTACACACCTACACACATACACACCTACACACCTACACACCTACACACCTACACACCTACACACCTACACACCTACACACCTACACACCTACACACCTACACACCTACACACCTGCACACCTGCACACCTACACACCTGCACACCTACACACCTACACACCTACACACCTACACACCTACACACCTACACACCTACACCCCTACACACCTACACACCTACACACCTACACACCTACACACCTACACACCTACACACCTACACACCTACACACCTACACACCTACACCCCTACACACCTACACACCTACACACCTACACACCTACACACCTACACACCTACACACCTACACACCTACACACCTACACACCTACACACCTACACACCTACACACCTACACACCTACACACCTACACACCTACACACCTACACACCTACACACCTACACACCTACACACATACACACATACACACCTACACACCTACACACCTACACACCTACACACCTACACACCTACACACCTACACACCTACACACCTACACACCTACACACCTACACACCTACACACATACACACATACACACCTACACACCTACACACCTACATACCTACACACCTACACACCTACACACCTACACACCTACACACCTACACACCTACACACCTACACACCTACACACCTACACACCTACACACCTACACACCTACACACCTACACACCTACACACCTACACACCTACACACCTACACACCTACACACCTACACACCTACACACCTACACACCTACACACCTACACACCTACACACCTACACACCTACAGGGGGACACGTACAGGCTACCATGGCATAGGCAAACAATACGAGCGCCTTCATAATGTAAAAACCTGAAGCAATACCCAGTCACCAATCAGTCTCATTGCTACATATTTCCAGTTAGTAGTTTGGGAGCTCACTGACTGAAGGTCAAATCTTACATCGACGTGGTACAGAGGCTAACTTTTCTTTTCTTTCCATGTGCTTAGGTAGAAGACATGCGTCACTGATTTCGTTGACAGACTCGGGTTTCTAAATTAGAAAGCAGAAATAAGGTCGACAAGGCTTATATTTTGTGATGTATAAAGTCATAAATCGTCTTGTCGAAATGACATTTCTTGATGAAATTAATCAGACACACAGGTATACAACCAGAGGATGCTAATGATCCCACACTCCAAGGCTGACACTGATCTTCACTTACTTTTCCCACTATCCCACCAGCCGCACCAGATACCAATTAACTGGAAGCTTTCAATCAGCAGCTGGGGGCCGGGCAGCAAACTAATCCCACTGTCCCTGACGCATACTATTTATGGACAGCGTGTTGTCTTAATCACATTTTAATTTATCTACATTTTACACGTTTAGCGTAATTATTGTAATTCAAAACGCGTGCACGCCAAAATAACAATCTGTGGGACATTACCCGGAAGTTAGGACTACCAAATGATATGAAACAAATAAACGAACGAACGAATGAACGAATATATATATATATATAAATATATATATATATATATTTATATATATATATATATATAAATATATATATATATATTTATATATATATATATATATATATATATATATATGCATATATATATATATATATATATATATATATATATATATATACATATATAAATTCGTGCATTATCTGCAGAGTCGCAGAATGTTTCCCATAGCAGTCGAGATGATATTCTACTAAAAAGATGTGTATCGTGTAAAGTTCTCTCAGCAGTCCTAATTCCTGGTTCATATATACTAATAATAATTGATCTATACTCTACATTTTAATTCCCTCGGCGGAAACATTTGTAACACTGCCCTCTCCGGTCGCGAGAAATCTCCACCAAAACCGTGAATAGGTCCCGGCTGAAATATAATGCTGGCAATGTGCAATTCCTGGCCAAGCAGCCGTCCTACACATAATCAATCATGCTAATGGCTTATACAGCGAATCCGTCCGTTCTTTTCTACATCTTCTGCAATTGTGTTAAGTTATTCCTAGATATTCAGCTATTTTTTAAATATCCCCACTTATTATTTATTTTATTTATGGCTTCTGTATTTATTATACTATTTGACAACTTAACGTCGATTGACTGTTTAGAGGCGTGGGACACAGTGCAAATAACACGGCCGGAACTTGAGTGGCAGCCATACAAGGGTTGCGAGCTGGTGTTGAGAGTGAGATGTGGGCATGCGATATGTAAACATATCATCGAGTAGGCGATATCACTTGTTCGCCCCGTATAAAGTGTCAAAACAGAACGTTCTCTTGAAATACTGATGTTTATTATGTTTTGAACTTAAGTATGTCCGCAAATATTGGATCTTCTCAATACTAGCTCATCGCTCACAAAACGATCAAGGGTGACACTGGGCTCTGTATTGAATGCACTGAAATGCCCAATTAATCGATGACTGATAAAGCGATCGAACAGTTGGGCGACAAGTTTAACAAGATTTAACAAGATTGCCACCTAGAGAATCAACTCTAGATGGCAGGTGGACAAGGAAGCCGTTTGGCTTATCGAGAGTCCAACCTATCTATCTAAGTATACCCTGCCCGTCTTAGGTATATGTCAATTTTATTTTTAAACATATTAACACTTCTAGCACCTACACAATCAGCTGATAATTTGTTCCATTCGTTTACTATTCTTTGGGAAAATGAAAATTTTCTAATATCTAGTCTACACTGCTTCTTTGCTAATGCAACTCCATGTCCTCTAGTCCTTCTCTCTTCCTTGACCGTGAAAAAAATATTTCTGTCAATATTTTCATACCCATTCAATATTTTAAAAACCTCAATCTGATCTCCTCTCAATCTTCTGGTTTCTAGTGTTGTTAGACCACATTCTATTAGACGCATTTCATAACTAATATTCCTGAGTTTTGGTATCATTTTTGTTGCTCTCCTTTGTACTCTTTCTAGCATATCAATATCCTTCTTGCGATGTGGCCTCCATGCTTGTATACAATATTCTAAATGAGGCCTAACTATTGTTTTATAAAGAGGTATTATTAGTTCTGTTTCTTTGTATACTATATTTCGCCTAATTAATCCAAGAATTTGGTTTGCCTTCGCTGCTGCAATTCCACACTGCTCTGATACCTTCATGTCAGCACTAATGGTTAAACCTAAGTCCTTTTCCTTTACAGTAGTATTTAGTACAGTACCACCCATTGTATATTGTGCATTTTCATTCCCATGTCCTGTGTGGAGGCACTTACACTTTCCAAAGTTAAACAGCATTTGCCATTTCTCAGACCATTCTATCAACTTATTTAGATCATCTTGTAAATGCTGTCTATCTGCATCACTTTTTATTTTCCTAAACACTTTTGTGTCGTCCGCAAACTTCAACACCTTGCTTGTTATGTCATCATCCAAATCATTGATATATATTAAGAATAAAATAGGTCCCAATACTGATCCTTGCGGTACTCCACTCAAAACAGATTTCCAATTTGAAACCTCCCCATCAACTACTACTCTTTGTCTTCTATCAATAAGCCATTTTTCTATCCAGTTAATCATACTATTTCCTATGCCATGGGCCTTTAGTTTAAGTAGTAATCTTTGGTGTGGCACTTTGTCAAAGGCTTTTTTAAAATCTAAGTAGATTATATCTACTGGTGATCCCTCATCTACCCACTTTGTGACATCTTCCAAAAAACATAACATATTTGTTAAGCATGACCTCGCTTTTAAAAACCCATGTTGAGATGTGTTTATCAATTTATTTTTAACAAGAAAATCAACCAAGTGATCTTTAATTAGTCTTTCTAATAGTTTACAAATCACCGATGTTAAACTCACTGGTCTATAGTTCTCTGACTTGCTTCTTGATCCTTTTTTAAATAATGGTATGATGTTTGCTTCTTTCCATTCTACCGGAACCACTCCTTCCTCTAATGCCAAATTGAACACTGTTGCAAGTGGTATGCTAATTTGTTCTACAATTTCCAGTAGTAATTTGGGAGGAATCCCATCCACTCCTGGTGATTTATTATCCTTCATATCTCTTATTTTCATAGCTACCATTTTTGGGGTTACAGTTAGTTGTCCTAAATAGTCACACTCTCTCCCTTCGAACTTAGTCTCTAGTACTGGTAATGTACTAATATCTTCCCTGGTAAACACCGAACTAAAGTATTCATTTAGGTTTTCTGCCATTAAGAATCCCTCCGTTATTATGTTTCCATCACTACCTTCTAGTGGCCCGACCTTATCTTGAACTTTCTGTTTACTTCGAACATACGCATAAAAACTCTTGCTGTCATGTTTTATGTTGAAAGCTATTTTTTGTTCATAGCTTCTCTTCGAATTTCTAATTTCAGCTGTAGCTTGATTAAGTGCTTCTTTATAAATGGCATAGTCTTCTTCACTTCGAGTATGTCTATATGTCTTCCACATCATTTGCTTGTACTTGATTTTTCTAATGGCTTCCTTCGATAAGTGTTTCTTCTTTGACCTTTTCCCCTGTTTTTTCAAGGGGACAAATTTGTCAACGACGCAGTCAATTTCCCTCTTTAAGATATTCCAGCATTCTGTTGCTGTCTTATTCTTCAGTGTGCTATTCCAGTCTATCTTCGCTAAATATTCCCTCATGTCCTTATATCTTCCTTTGTGAAAATTTTTCCTGTACCGTATTTTTCTGTTCCGTTCTCCTTTTACTTTGATGATAAAATGTATCTGGTTATGATCACTACATCCCAGTGGCTCACATATATTGACATTATCAACAAATTCCTTCTGTGAGCTCAAAACTATGTCCAACACGTTCTTGTCCCTGGTTGGTTCTAACACATGTTGAAAAAGGAAACTATCTTGTACTAAATTTAAAAACTCTTGATCCTCTCTCCCAGGACTCTGTAGAGATGTCCACTTTATATGCCCATGGTTAAAATCCCCCATAATAATACAGTCCCGTTTACTCACTTCTATTATAGCGTTGTGCATTTTTTCATTCTCTTCTATGCTTATGTTTGGACTACGATAAACTAACCCAACAGTTAATGTTGAGTTTCCTGTAACTATGTTACACCAGACAGCTTCACATTCTGCTTCTTTTTCTAATTTTATTTCGTAAGCCTGGATGGATTCTTTAATATATAAAATAACTCCGCCTCCCCTTCTTCCTAATCTATCTTTCCTAAACATTACATATCCTGTCATTCCTAATTCGGCATCTGATATATCGGGGGTGGCCCAAGATTCAGTTATACCTATTATGTGAGGGTCAATATCTTCTACCATAATGTTTAGTTCATTTCTTTTGTTTACTATGCTCCTTGCATTTAAACAAACACATTTATAACCAAATTTCGTAGGGCTTTCCAGGCTGTTTTTTGCTGATTTCTTTTTGCTGTCTTTAGCTATGCCTCTAGTATTTGGCTTCTCTGTGTATCCCCCCTGCGAAACTAGTTTAAAAAATTGCAACCTGTTCCTCTGTCCATAGATTGAAGCAGGTTCTCGGAGAACACTGCTGCGCCCTTTCCGCTTAGATGGAGGCCATCTCTCACGTACATATCTTCCTTCCCAACAAAGTATCCCCACAAATCTACAAATCCAACTCCTTCTCCTTCACACATCTGCTCCACCAGAGCATTGATTGCCATCCTCTTACAGTTTCTATAGGTTGCTCCCCTTCCTCCGATTACTGGCAAGATTCCTGAGAGAATGATCTGTTCAACTCTTGTCTTCTTCAGTTTCCCTACCAACTGTCTGTATCTTTGCACTATTCTAGTTGTCCCCTCCCTGTCTGCATTGTTCGTCCCTACATGTACTAATATAGATCCTCCCTGGCCATGCCCCAACACGTTCTCTACCCTATCTGTCACATGCTCAATCCGAGCGCCCGGAAGACAAACAACAACATCTTCTCCTTTGTTTAACGTCTTGTCCGTCTTTCGCAAAATTGAGTCGCCCATAAAAACCCTTTCTGTTCTCAATGCACCCTCGATCACTGCTTCAGAGTAGCTCCTCCGTTTTGCATCTCCCTGGTTGCTGACTTTCCCCCCTGCCGCTTTCTCTGTGCCTTTCTTTCCTGTCTCTTTTCTTCCTGACATCTTCCTTGTTATTGACTTCCGTTTGGTCATATCTACTCTCAGTTCCTTTCTTCCCTTCGTCTTTCCTCCTGTCGCATCTACTTCTATCATCTCCTGTCCCCTTGTCCCTCCCTCCTTCTCTACTGTCACTTTCTCCACTGTCTCCTTCATGCATGGCATGTTTTCTGTTGTTCTTTCTCCATTTGTTTTCCTTGCTATCATCCTCCCTCCTCTCTCCATCCCCTTCACACGATCCGTTAGCTTAGCTAGCTCTGCCGTCAGACAGTCCACTTTCCAACACCCTAAACATTGGAAAGTAAACCCTTCCTCCGTTGTCTCTGACCAAGACTTTCCGCACCCCGATAAGGCAAAATCCACCAAGCTGTGGCAGTGATCACACAGCAAGTGCCTCCTTGCCTTCACTTGCCGCTTGGAAGGTGCCATAATACGATTGATCAAATCAACTTAGTTTATACCAACTGAGTCTTTAGAAAGACTGTTTGTTTATTGTTTACAGCATTACAGCAACTGCAGCACACTACGTGTTATAAACAACTTACTACCTATGCTACCATGAACAATAATTTTATTCTGTACTGGTACCGTTCCCTAGCGGATACTTTGGACACTACCTATATAAACAGACTAGGGCTTCCTGCTAAAACACTTGCTTATTTTTAATAACAATGGCACCGAATCAAAGAATTATCCTATGTATGCAGCTGTTTTGTTTACCACTTTATCTGTTATATATCATATCAATTTATCAGATTTGCTAAATTTTGTTTACAATCTTGTTGAAAGCTAGATTACCCTATTTCACCCACTATAAATAATAGCCTGCACAAACTAAGGATTCCTACTAAAAAGCTTGTTTATTTTTAATAACAATGATACCTATTCAGAGTGTTACCTTACACATATAGTTGTTACGCTTATTGCTTTGTCTCTTATATACGATATCAAATAAACAGATTTTGCTCAGTCTTGTTTACAATTTGTCGAAGGCTAGATTACCCTATTATCACCCACGTATACTAATTTGTTCAAAAATACTGTTTACTAACTAAATTTAACCAAAACTGCCACTCAATATATGTCTAGTACACCCTTATGAATAACCTTAGCACAAAAATAATACTTATCAATCAATACTTCCGCTTGTTTTTCAACTTTTATACACCACCAAATTCAAACATCTGCATCCACCAAGTTTCCCGACGTTTCCTATACCGATAGGTATCAATATCGTCAAGTAGTCACACATGTATGTATGTATGTATATATATATATATATATATATATATATACATATACATACATACACACACACATACATACACACACACATACACACATACACACATACACACATACACACATACATACATACATGCATGCATACCTACATACTTACATGCATACATACATACATACATACGTACATACATACATACATACATACATACATACATACATACATACACACATACATATATACGACAAACAGATTGAAAAATACACACGAAAGCCAACGTTGCAAACTCATTTTGATAGGTTTTTTACATTTTTGGCGAATCAAACGATCACACTTAATAAATATATCATTACTATCCATTGAAATTCCATCCAATCTACCAACAACCCAACCACCATACGAATACAGACAAATCGACCGATTTCTCTTAAGCTAACCTAGCGTGAGAAATGCGCATGTGAGTGTCTAAGTAATAAAATATTATACTGGTTCAACATATGAAAATGCCTGTGAACAAATGCCATTGAACGATTGATCGAAGAAGACGAGGGTGAAAACATTAATAAAATATATATTATTGACTTATTACTGCAATTTGTAAACATAATTCCAATTCCAATGTTTTATACACAGTACTATTATGATATTATTGCAATTTGTATTTAAGCATAATAACACGTGGTAATCGTATTTAGGTGTTCATGTAAACAGTTTGTGAACAACTACATTTGTAAAAGCAGAAGTAGTGTTATTCATTTTAAATCACATGTTTGAAGGACTCTTATAGGTACTAACTGTGACAGTCACACTAAACCTGCTAACAGTGACAATCATTTCAAACCTGTCAACAGCGACTGTGTCACACCAACAAACGACAAACCAGCCGACGAAAAGAACGTCAAATAACATCAGATATATCGACAAACAGACTGATAAACCAAACACTTATTGCCCATTTATGAATTGTTCTGCTTGTTCTATTCACATAAAACGTGTTCCTACTGCTGCCGGTGGCTTTTGCTATTTTGATAGTCATTGACCTAAACTTATTGACGAATATCGCACCTTGTTCCGAGTGTTCACTATTCTCGAAATGAAACCTATAAATAACTATACGTAAATAACATACCTGGTACTTGTTGGTTATCACATGACATGTCTAATAACACAGGGTTAATACGGTTTTTTATTTCTGCATCTGGTACCGTGAATGATGATTTGCACACGAAAATCAATTATCATTATTATTAATGAATATATAAAAGCTAATTAGTCAGTAAATTGCGTGGTTTACATGTTGCGATTATCATATATCTAGGTGCATTTACTTGCCGTAAAATGGCCGTTTTGTAATATATAATATTATCATAGCAAAACCCACTGACGAGTATTGAACGAATAATTTTAGAATTGACTAAAGACTTGAGGCTCTCTGTAATACAGTCTTAGTAACTCCAAGTATATACATATTCCTGTTTCAGTCAATTTGTTATTATTATAAAGCAAAAAACGACCAGCATAAGGGGGGTCAAGACTGATCCAGTATCCATGGCAACGCATGAAGCCATTCACTGTGCTTTCTTCGCCACTTTCGGCGGTTAGATATTCATAACATTATCACGAAGGTGACGAGTAGCATTTGTTATATAATGCATCAGATTAGTTTACATTGATTAAAAGTTATTCAAATTCGTTATGTATTTTTATAAATTCTCTTTGAAGTTCTTTAACATTGTACATTATTAAACTTTTGTAAACGCAAATATGGCGGTCATCTTGGATTATTACAATGCGAACTCTGAAATCCTGTATTTCTCAATATCTTTCCTGCTAAGCCACTTAGAGTTTTTATTTTGTGGCTAAGCCTACACATTCAAGGACAAGGAATCCAACACGATGAACTGGTGTCACCTAAGCATCATGACATTACTAAGTTATGAGAGTTGTACATGCTACGACTGTATTATGTATATATTACTAAGAGTGGTTTCCAAAATGTCTAAATTATCAAATCTTCATAAAGAACGAAACTCCGGATCTTAACATTGTGAACCTGTCTAAGTGTAAAGGTTTATTGATTTATATAGCACCATACGTATATAATAACATTCAAGTAAATGCATATTGGCAGTTAATATAAACATAAACATTCAACACTGAAAGGATATAAATATTCAAAGGGAACAATTCTAGTGCCACTCAATCTGTGCTTGTGTATGTCGTAAACGTAACCCAGTAGGGCCATATACGAAACAAGAAGGAATCACAGTCTAATGATAATGGTTTTATCAGTAGACGGATACATTAAAAATATATATGACAATAGCATGCAACCAGCATAAGCTAGTATGCTTGAAAGGTCGTTAAACGTTTAAGAAAGTAGTATAGTAATCAACGAAATGTAAGAGAAACAATAATTTTAAAAACACTGCTACACAATTATAAATACACATTTCTACAATTGCACTAATAGCATAATTTCATGACAAGCAATATTATAAAATATTCACAGCAGTCACCAAAAGGCCCGTGACACGAGGAAGCTATCAGGCGGCAATGAATCAACTTACGGAAGTACTGGTGATAGCATACTTTAAAAAGGACCAGAACTGTCGTCAAATAAGTCATTTAAACCCTAATTCACTTATGCTAACCACACAGTAGCGTGAAAATTGCGCATGTGAGTGTTTAAATAATCAAACATACTGGTTCAACATATATAACAATACATACAGCCCGTGAACAAATGCCATGGAACGACTGACTGAAGAAGATGAAGATGAAAATATTAAGAAAACATTATGTATTATTGAGTTTTTACAGCGATTTGTAAACATGAAATAGTCTATACATAATTCCAATGTTTCATACACACTACTATTATGATATTGTTGCAATTTGTATTTAAGTAAAATAACACGTTGCGATCGTATTTAGGTGTATGTGTACACAGTTTGTTAACAAGCACATCTATGAAAGCGGAAGTAGTGTTATTTATTATAAAGCACATGGTCAAAGGACTCTTAGATGTTGCCTTTAAAAAGGCAAGACGGCAATCTCATAAAGAAAGCGAATTATCAACTAGAGAAAAACAAATTTCCTTTCGAAACCAAATCAATTAAAACAGTAGCATATTGGAAGGAACCAAGCTGATGCAACGTAATATACAGGAAAGTCAATGGTCATGTAATTGTGAAGTGGTTTGGTATATAAAGATAAATAACAAGAGAGCAAAAACACAATATGCAATTAGGCAAGTGGGTTAGCGAATATCTGTTTTAACCACATTTATACACAAAGGCTGAATGCATAAAAGTGTAAAGGGTGTAAAGAGAGCCCATTATTCATATATTCAATTCAGAATAGTTATTTTACTTCACATAGCTTAGGTTATTTAATTGTAACCTCATAATTGATAACCCAGACTACAAAGCACGTTGAATGAAATAAGCGAACGTAGTACAATACACATACATGCATTTTATAATATTGTGATTGTCCACATGTGTGTTTTATAACCGAGAATGTTAAACTATTACAAACAAACGAATAATTATGCACTTAATTTGAATGATTATTTGATGAGAGGTTGTGTATGTATTGCACGCTAAACGACGGACAATGTCACTAGTTATACACAATTGAAATTATTTCAATTAAAATGTTAACATGGCTGGTCACTAAAATATGCTTTGTCGGTAATTGCATTACATAATATATACTTCACATTTGATAGTATCCAGGACTAGTTGTTATTTGGGATTTTGAGTGAATTTTAGAATGTATTATGCTAAATGCAATTTCATGCAATTGATGTATGTAAAATAGACATTACGCTATGTTTTAGAGGACAATACCAGGTGAGCGATTATTGGAAGGATTATCTACTTAGATTTTCAAAATGTCTTTGGCTTAAATACTACATCAAATATTACTGCATACATTAAAGGTGCATGCCTTAGGGGTGATATCATTATCTGGATAGAAAAACGGGTGGCTAACTGAACACAACTAGATTTGGTATGGATTTTTTAATGTATGTTTTTATTTATTTATTTTCAATATATTACGTTTACTAATTAACCGTCTATTTTTGCATCTGCATTTTTGAACAGGGTTATCCCCGATCCATGGCGCTTAAAAAATACTCACATTTTTACGATGGGTAACTATCTTCAAAACGAAATCAAATCATTGGAATGCTTAGGCATTAGGAAAACGAAGATATCTCAGTTATGAAACACGCCTAAGTTAGTGTCGTTTGACAACATAATAAATCAGGAACGTAATGAAATAAAATATATGTTAATCCTGAACAGCTATAAACCTACTGAGAGAAATATTCTTCTCAGCTAATAAAACATAAAATGACCAGAGGAGTTGAAGAAACATTAGAAAAGGATGAGTGTTGATTTGCTGTAAAACAGTTTCCATTTCAACAGATGACTGACAATTAACATATCATATTATGTGAGGATTGTGCGGGTGCAAATAGCATCAGTGTGGCTTATAATAAGCTTGATGCATACCCCAGAAGAGCGGGATACATGTCAATCTAACGGGTATGACTCAGGATAAGCCAAGGGGCTTCCTTGGTCACCAGCCATCTAGTGGTAATCATCGGGGTAGCAGTCTTGCTAAACCTTATGAAATGCAATCCAATCGCACACAGCATTATGCGGAAAACCATTGTCTGACACTATTGTGACATGCGTAGAGGGTGTCTTCAACCGGAAGTTACTCATCGCCGGACATCTTATATTTGATGTACGTTTTGATACATTGGTTGCGACAGTTCATCTCCACTTGATCACACAGCTTCTTGCAGACTTTAATGACGGCGACACAGTTTCCACTTCTTACACAATCGTCTCTGCACTGACTGAACTGGTTTGTACATTTCGTGAAGCACCGGTAGAGGATGCTGCCCTTTTCCCAGCCGACAGGCTCCCACCTCCGGATGGTAAACTTCCAGACCGTGGGGGAATTTCCAGGGAGACAGGCGCAGAGGAGTAGTCCCACGACGACCGGTCCACTCAATTTGCACTAGAAATAGGCATTCGCTTAATGGTCAACTGGTCCAGTTAAACATTGTGGCCATTGGTGTGTAATCTGTAAATATGTAAATATGACTACACAGATCTGAACGTGGTGGATGCGAGATATGGAGGATCAAATTCTGCAAATCATACCCACCTTCAAGCTCACCAAAAGCTTCAGTGCACGTACGTTTCATTCCCCTGTTGGGGTTCAGCTGGATGTCTTCGCATTTACCAAAGGAGATATATTCATCGTGTGCCTCTCACAACCCTCATGTGTGGAAATACATTACATCCTGTCTCTATCGAAATATATTGGGTACTCAACACCACATTTTCTCATTTTATTTTATTGTCATGTCATGTCATGTCATGTCATGTCATGTCATGTCATGTCATGTCATGTCATGTCATGTCATGTCATGTCATGTCATGTCATGTCATGTCATGTCATGTCATGTCATGTCATGTCATGTCATGTCATGTCATGTCATGTCATGTCATGTCATGTCATGTCATGTCATGTCATGTCATGTCATGTCATGTCATGTCATGTCATGTCATGTCATGTCATGTCATGTCATGTCATGTCATGTCATGTCATGTCATGTCATGTCATGTCATGTCATGTCATGTCATGTCATGTCATGTCACGTCAGGTCACGTCACGTCACGTCACGTCACGTCACGTCACGTCACGTCACGTCACGTCACGTCACGTCACGTCACGTCACGTCACGTCACGTCACGTCACGTCACGTCACGTCACGTCACGTCACGTCACGTCACGTCACGTCACGTCACGTCACGTCACGTCACGTCACGTCACGTCACGTCACGTCACGTCACGTCACGTCACGTCACGCCACGCCACGCCACGCCACGCCACGCCACGCCACGCCACGCCACGCCACGCCACGCCACGCCACGCCACGCCACGCCACGCCACGCCACGCCACGCCACGCCACGCCACGCCACGCCACGCCACGCCACGCCACGCCACGCCACGCCACGCCACGCCACGCCACGCCACGCCACGCCACGCCACGCCACGCCACGCCACGCCACGCCACGCCACGCCACGCCACGCCACGCCACGCCACGCCACGCCACGCCACGCCACGCCACGCCACGCCACGCCACGCCACGCCACGCCACGCCACGCCACGCCACGCCACGCCACGCCACGCCACGCCACGCCACGCCACGCCACGCCACGCCACGCCACGCCACGCCACGCCACGCCACGCCACGCCACGCCACGCCACGCCACGCCACGCCACGCCACGCCACGCCACGCCACGCCACGCCACGCCACGCCACGCCACGCCACGCCACGCCACGCCACGCCACGCCACGCCACGCCACGCCACGCCACGCCACGCCACGCCACGCCACGCCACGCCACGCCACGCCACGCCACGCCACGCCACGCCACGCCACGCCACGTAATATAATATAATATAATATAATATAATATAATATAATATAATATAATATAATATAATATAATATAATATAATATAATATAATATAATATAATATAATATAATATAATATAATATAATATAATATAATATAATATAATATAATATAATATAATATAATATAATATAATGTTGTTATTATTATTAATACTATTATCAGTATTATTATTATCACTATTCTTATTATTATTTCCAGAACACAGACGATTCTCACAAAACATGTATTACATAAAGAAATAGAAGGTTGCATACAACTTATTAGCAGCAGTGAAGGAATTAATTCAAATGTACCTATGATAAATTTGCAATTACCTCCGAAAGATGCACCGACATGCCAGTGTCAACCAGCCTGTGTCCTGGTAGAACTTGACTGTAACAACTGGCTACGCCCAACTGAAACAGATATATTTAATGTACGTACAGAATAGGCGCGTGTGTGTGTGTGTGTGTGTGTGTGTGTGTGTGTGTGTGTGTGTGTGTGTGTGTGAGTGTGTGTGTGTGTGTGTGTGCGTGTGTGTGTATGTGCGTGCGTGAATATGTATCAGTATGCGTGCGTGATGTAGGTGTGCGTGCGCGCGTGAGGATTTGTGCGTGCCGATCTACTCGCGTGTGTGCGGGTGGGCATACGTGCGTATGTGATAATTGCGCGCGTGTTAATTTGCGGAAAGAAGACACAATAATGGGCATAATTCACATTGTAAGGTACTGCAGCACAATGTGACAGACATATAAACGTACATACATACACGATATTTTCTTAACGAAATTCTCACCTTATTCCGTACAATAACGAAGTAAATCCGCTTACTTTCGGTACTGTCATCACCAAGTTGAAATATGCCACGCGCTAATTAGTTCTTTCCTGGTAGTCATATAGGTTTAGGACAGGCGTCTCCTAGTCCAAATATATGCGACTGATCGAATGTTCTAGACGGTATAACTGCCACGTAGACTGCCTGCTCGACTCAACGATTTAAAAAATGTCTTGTGTAGGCTAAAGTCGAAAGTTCAAACTTGAGAAGTTAATGTATATCTAGATGTCTTGTCTGTGATACACATGTTTGTTCATGATATATATATATATGTGTGTGTGTGTGTGCGTGTGCGTGCGCGTGCGCGTGCGCGTGCGCGTGTGTGTGTGTGTGTGTGTGTGTGTGTGTGTGTGTGTGTGTGTGTGTGTGTGTGTGTGTGTGTGTGTGTGTGTGTGTCTGTTACGTCTGACAAAGTATTACCCATTGTTCTCGAATAAATCGAATTGCTCTTTAATATGTACTTAACATATGTAGCAAATTACTGATATTCAAGATATTCATTCAGGGAAACATTACCTTTTCACTAAAACATTAAAATAGCCATTTAGCATTCCAGACACTGCTTTTCGTTTAGGTTGTGATGCTACTACAAGGTAGATTAGCATAGCTGCCCCACCACTGCCCCCATTGCCAACAACACCACAGGTCGTCATATTTTCATAATTTCGCTGTGCTTGGCTCCCACAATTGTGATTTACTTCAGACAAGAAGCCAATGAAAACATGAACATACATTGTCATATATCTATAAACATTGTATGTTGTCAACAGTATACTCACTAAGTTACCCTCTTCGAGTAACAGTGTATGAGCTGATTCCATTTAAACTGCAGAATTGCAGAATCCAAACCAATGACACGATACAATGTATACTAACATTCTGACAGATTTGTGTCTCTTTTCCCCCAAACAGTGCTCCGTTTCTCCGACAGACGAAGGCAGAACGTGACTATCCCTTACAAAAAAATACCATTCAAATACCATTGAATGGTACTAGGGGGTATAATGGCCAATGGTATTTGAATGGTATTTGAATGGTACTTCAATGGTACTTTGATGGTGTGTGTATATAAACAGTTGAATGGTATTTGAATGGTATTTGAATGGTCCTAGGGGGTATAATGGCCAATGGTATTTGAATGGTACTTCAATGGTACTTTGGTGGTCTGTGTATATAAAGATTTGAATGGTATTTGAATGGTATTTGAATGGTCCTAGGGGGTATAATGGCCAATGGTATTTGAATGGTACTTCAATGGTACTTCGGTGGTCTGTGTATATAAACAGTTGAATGGTATTTGAATGGTATTTGAATGGTACTAGGAATACTGTTCAGTGGTATCTGAATGGTACTTGACTGAATGGTATTCTGAATGGTCCAATGGTATTCTGAATGGTACTTATAAGAAGCTTTTCAGCTTCTTCGTCAATGATATTCTGAATGGTATACCATTCAGAATACCATTGATGAAGAAGCTGAAGAGCTTCTTATAAGTACCATTCAGAATAACATTGGACCATTCAGAATACCATTCAGTCAAGTACCATTCAGATACCACTGAACAGTATTCCTAGGACCATTCAAAATACCATTGACAAATATCATTCAATAATAAACCAATCAATAGATACCTAGTTTTACAGAGATCATATGCACATATAGATCAAACCGAAAACATAGTCAAGATAAATTAACAATGTTTTAATATGTTAAGTGTGCTGCTCTCGAACGTACATAATTATATACATGTACATCAAATCTGAAATATCATAAAATATTATGTCCGTCGATAAATCTTCACATTTTTCTTGATTTTTGTTCACTTTGGACAGCTTTGTCCTACGCGTCCAAGGTAACCTCAAAGCCTTTCTTCTGGTCTTCGCCCAGAAGTGGGTATACTTCTTGAACATATTCTGGGGAAAAAGAGTTATCAATCACTAGCTCGAATGAAATGTTTCTGTTTTTTTTAAACAATGTACAATTAATGCAGCTATGAGGTTGTTTTCAATGAAATTATATTATACATGTTATGATAATCATATAATACAAATACAATAATGGAACTTGGTTTCATCTTTACTATGGCCATAATTCATTTCTAGCTAGATCTTTATCTTTATAAAATCTTTATACAATTCCAAAAGTACATTAATTCTAAATTGATTGAGCCATAATAATAAAGCAAAGAGGTAAAAAATAATAAAAGCACACTAAGTTTTTAAATCTATGTTAACCAAAATATGTTATAGTGTGCTTGGAATATATTATAAAATATTAGCAGTTTTTTATATATATATATATAAGAAATACATATATTTTATTATTTTATTAATCAGGCATTGACAATAATTTTAAAGAAAAAGTTTTACTAGTGCTGGTCATTCCGAGTGAACGCAACCAAAATTCTAGAAATTGGTTGCTGTCATCTCTTAGATTTTTGAATAGATCATTATGGTAAGATTAGCACGAATCCATAATTTGAGCGTTCTAGCTTAAATAGTTTTCATGTTACAGCAGGTTGAATTTTGGGAATTGTGGGTTTTTCGACAGGTTGTTAAAAATAAATAATGTTATTCACATTTCACTAGTCAATATCTTCTGCACTTGTTAGCCTGTATCAGTGAAATTGTGTGGTGTTGTTCTCTATAATACAAAGATTACATAACTACAATTAGAATATAAATACGGTGTATGGTTAATGTGCAGCAAGTTGATAAACATCATGATTTATTCAAAATATCACATGCGGGAGGGTTTTCACACCCTGATTGTGAGCAAAATACACATACTTTAGACCCAGATTGTACATATTTGGTACCAAAACATAAATATGTGCAAAACGGAGAAATGTGGTAGGTTTAGCTGCCTTAATTATGAATCTATACATGTGCAAAGATGACACGTTATTATATTTCTTAAAAAATGACCAATTCCTGACCCAAAAAAGTCGATGAGATGTAGCTTGTATTATCACACAACTTTTTCTAGGTGTTAGTTCATTTCTAGAACTCAAATAACTATTAAGTCTCAATATCCTTCCGAGCTTCCTTCACAACAAATATGGCATACGTCTGGGTGCCCCAACTTTTAAAATAAATTGCTTGTGATATACGAAAGGGTTTTCAGGCATTAATTGCAAGCTAAGTATAGATGGTTAAATGAACTGTTGTGTTTATTTGATATATATGCACATTATCAGAGCAAATATTGCATGCTTGAATGTCTTAATTATGAATCTACACATACCCAAATATCATATATTTTATATTTCATTAAAATAAGCAAACTTCTGACCCTAAAAGGTCAATGTGGATTAGAAGGTATTGTTATCAATTTTTACCAGGCATAAACCAGTTCAAAGATAAATTAACCAGTAACTCTCAATATCCTTCCATGCTTCCTTCTCAAGAAGAATGGTATACGTCTGGGTGCCACAACTTTGCTTGTGATATACGAGAGGGTTTTCAGACATTGATTGCAAGCTAAATATGGATGGTTAAATGAAATGTTGTGTATATTGGATATATATATGCATATTATTGTGTATTACCAGAGTACTATGACTTGTTTAACTGTCTTAATTATGAATCTACACATACCCAAAAGTCGTACATTTTATATTTATTTAAAATTAGCAAACTTCCAACCCAAAAAGGTCAATGTGGATTATAAGGTATTGTTATAAAACTTTTACCAGGCATAAACCAGTCCAAACACTAAATAAGAAATAACTCTCGATATCATTCCATGCTTCTTTGTCAAGAAGAATGGGGACCCATAGATACAGAAAAAGTATCAATAAATCATTCACGAACGGGTTTTCAAGCACTGATCTTGAGTTAAACATAATAATTATGTTATTGGTAATATTTGTAAATATTGCATATCTATGCATATCAGTAAACATTCTTAGGGAGTTTTGCTTGAACATGGGGCTGGTTTATGCCTGGTAAAAGTTTGATAACAAAAATAGCTTCTAATATCCACATTGACCTTGTAAGGTTGGAAGTTTGCTAAATTTAAAGAAATATAAAATGTAGGACATTTGGATATGTGTAGATCAATAATTAAGACCATCAGGCATGCCATATTGCTCTACTAATACAATGTTATGCATATATTATATCAAATACACACAACAATTCACTAAACCATTTATATTTAGTTTACAATCAATGTCTGAAAACCCTGTCGTATATCACAAGCAATTTGTTTAAAAAGTTGTATTAATGGGTCCCCATTCTTCTTGAGAAGGAATCATGGAAGGATATTGAGAGTTACTTGTTATTTTGTCTTAGAACTGGTTTATGCCTGGTAAAAGTTTGATAACAATACCTTCTAATCCATATTGACCTATTAGGGTTGGAACTTGGAAGTTTGCTAATTTTAAATATAAAATGTAGGATATTTGTGTATGTGTAGATTCATAATTAAGACTGACAGGCCTGTAATATTCCTCTGATAATATACAATGTTATGCATATATATCAATTACAAACAACAGTTCTTGTAACCATCTATATTTAGCTTGCAATCAATGTCTGAAAACCGTTTCGTATATCACAAGCAATTTATTTTAAAGGTTGGGGCACCCAAACGTATGCCATTTTTGTTGTGAAGGAAGCTCGGAAGGATATGGAGACTTAATAGTTATTTGAGTTCTAGAAATGAACTAACACCTAGAAAAGGTTTTGTGATAATACAAGCTACGCCTCATTGCTATTTTTGGGTCAGAAGTTGGCAATTTTTAAAGAAATATAATAACGTACCATCTTTGCATACGTACATATTCATAATTAAAGTAACCAGACCTGCCATTTTTCTTAGATTAGCACATATTTATGTTTTGGTACCAAATATGTACAATATAGGTCTAAGGTATATGTATTTTGCTCACAATCAGGGTATGAAAACCCTCCCGCGTGTGATATTTTGAATAAATCATGATGTTTATCAACTTGCTGCATTATTTATGTTATAATTGTAGTTATGTAATCTTTATATTATAGAGAACAACTCCACACAATTTCACTGACACAGGCTAAAGAGTGCAGAAGATATTGACTAGTGAAATGTGAATAAAATTATTTATTTTTAACAAGCTGTCGAAAAACGTCTAAGTCCCAAATTTCAAACAACCGTAACTTGAAAACTAGTTCAGATAGAACGCTTGAATTTTGGATTCTTACTAATATTACCAAAGGCTCTCACTATGCTGATCTATTCAAAAATCTAAGAGATGACAGCAACCTCATTGGTTGCGTTCACACGGAATGGCCCTGAATGCAGTCAAATTTTATTTAGATTATTTAGAAAAACACATTTAGAAAGCAAACAAGTATGCAATTTTTCGAGATATACACACGCTTTCGTTAATTCGTTTTCAAACAATCCCTCACAGATTAAACAGTTATGCCGTCGAGTCAATGTAAACAAGCCGATGTCACAGTCACAGGGCGTGAACAGTTAGCGCACCACAGGGCCAGGCGCATATCAAGACCGCAAAGGCGATGTCTTGCGATTTATGGATAAATCCCCAAAACTAAGGCCACATCATTAATAGTTATTCTGTATCGCGCAGATTTAGTGTTTAAATTTTAAATGTATAAAAAGTTGCTAATTGTTTCTATTTCGACTTCGCAATGCACACGCAATACGTCGCCTTTGCGGCTCTGATGCATCTGGGATACGTTAACTGCTGTGCGTGAATGACATCGCCATCGGCTTATTTACGTCGACTCGATCGTCATAAAATTTATCTAAAACACAATGTAACAAATAATATCTTACTTCTTTGTACCGGAAATGATATAGAATGACATTCCGAATACATACATATTGAAAACAGGTGATAAAACCGTTTAGAAAAGGCCGTCATAATTTAGGCCAGTTAACATGGAAGATTACCGAGCTTTCCGTCAGTTTCCGAATTCCGACGTCGAAAGTGGTCATTTCTTCAATATTGACAATCTGTGTCGTGTTGTCACCCACAAAATTTACCCAGGCATAACACTGTACCTCCATTCTGCATCGATGGCGATTTGAGATGTAGATTTCTAAGATTTTAACATCCTAATTATGTGATCAACGGAACATTGCGAACACAAGTTCATTTCATACAGATTCAAATATCCCACGATGAGACCCGCAGAATTCGGCTGTCGTATTCTGATTGGTTTATTATTTGTAGACTTAAATACGATTAAACATTCAATTAGATAGGGTAGTCAGTTATAATAGAAAATAAAAAATAAGAATAATGTATCCCAATTGATAATGAAGAATACATAAAATATATAACTATGTAACAACAATTAATTAATCAAGTTAGCTGCTGCGAACTCGGAGTCACGTGTGGTTCAATGGTATTGAATGGTATTCTTAAATACCATTGACAGTACCACTGAAGCCTGATTATATCATTGAACGGTCCAATGGTATTGAATGGTACTTTTATATACCATTGAGCGTACCGCTAAAAATGCTTTAACACTAAATGGTCCAATGGTACGTACTGAATGGTATTCTCAAATACCATTGAAAATACAACTGAAGTTACATTTATTGTTGCACAGTATGTTGAAATACCACTGAGAGAACAACTGAAACAATATTTTATCATTGAATTGTCTGATTTATTATTGAAATGAATGTTCCAATACCGTTGCGAGTACCATTGATGCCTGATTTTATCATTGAATGGTCCAATGGTACTGAATGGTATTGAATGGTATTACAAATTACCGCTGAGAATACCATTGAGTCCTACTGAAATACCATTGAATTACCAACGGTACTGAATGGTATTCAGTGGTATTTAACAAGACTCAAGATGGCAGGTGGACAAGGAAGCCCTTTGGCTTATCGAGAGTCCAACCTATCTATCTAAATGTACCCCGCCCTTCTTAGGTACATGTCAATTTTATTTTTAAACATATTAACACTACTAGCACCTACACAATCAGCCGACAATCTGTTCCGTTCATTTACTGTTCTTTGTGAAAATGAAAATTTTCTAATATATAATCTACACTGCTTCTTTGCTAATGTAACTCCATGTCCTCTAGTCCTTCTCTCTTCCTTAACTGAGAAAAAAATATTTCTGTCAATATTTTCATACCCATTCAATATTTTAAAAACTATTCAGTGGTATTCAATGGTATACCGTTGGCTCTTTTTTTTGACAGGGCTATTGGTAGCAATAGTGTAATGGTATATTTTGTAACATGTCAAAATTAGTCAATGACACTTGAGAAAACCACTGATACATAGCTATATTACTTTAAAAGTCATATTCAGATACCATTGAGACTATTATTGAAACTTGATTTATCATTGATCTGCACGGTCCAGTGGTACTGAATGGTATATTCAAATACTATTACTTGAGATTACCACTGAGACATCAATATACATTATACCTTTAAATATTAATTGTATGTACCACCGAAACAATATGTATCATACATGATTACATTTCAAATACCACTGAAACAAGATGTTATCATTGAATGGTCCAATTGTATTCCCAAATACCATTGAGAAAACCACTGAAGTCTGATTTATTGTTGAAAAGTATGTTCAGATACCATTGAGAGTACCATTGAAACATGTTTTACCATTGAGTAGTCCAATGGTATTGTACGGTATTCTCAAGTACCATTGAAAATACCACTGAAGTCTGATTTATTGTTGAAAAGTATGTTCAGATACCATTGGCAGTACCATTGAAACATGATTTATCATTGAGTAGTCCAATGGTATTGAACGGTATTTTGAAATACCATTGAGAATACCACTGAAGTCTGATTTATTGTTGAAAAGTATGTTCCGATACCATTGAGAGTACCATTGAAACAAGTTTTATCATTGAGTAGTCCAATGGTATTCAATGGTATTCTGAAATACCATTGAGAATACCACTGAAGTCTGATTTATTGTTGACAAGTATGTTCCGATACCATTGAGAGTACCATTGAAACAAGCTTTATCATTGAGTAGTCCAATGGTATTCTGAAATACCATTGAGAATACCACTGAGAATAATATATACCACTGGATGGTCCAATGGTCCTGAATGGTATTACGAATTACCATTCACAGTACCATTGAGTCATACAGAAATACCATTGAATAGCCCAAAGTACCATGGAGCCTACTGAAATACCATTGAATGGTCCAATGGTACTGAATGGTATTACACATTACCATTGAGAATAACATTGAGTCCTGCTGAAATACCATTGAATGGTCCAATGGTACTGAATGGTATTCAATGGTATTCAATGGTATTCAGTGGTATTTGAATGGTATTTTTTTGTAAGGGATTGTCCACTGTAACGTCGCGACCAGGCTTGCTTAACTACGCAGATTCTACGTCAGCTCTTCAAACGTAATTAGCATATACTTCCTTGTTGCAAACAAACGAAATCGAGCAAAGACCATCCTATGCACATTTATATAAACCAGGGACAGCGGTGCACATATATCCATAATACACGTTTGCAAAGTTCACGGAAAGCATAGTCAAGAGAGGTGACAAAAAACCGGTGGACTTATTTAAATCACGGTGTTTTAAAAAAGATGCATTATGTAATCTATCAGGAATGCGGATATTGGATAAGTAGCGAAATTTACATTTATTATTATCCTGGCGACTATACGTCTTTCATGAACAACGTTTATTCTGCATGACCATTTGGTATTGGCGTGATGATGGGGTAACACACCCAAATCATGTTCACAAAAACGAACATAGACTTCTTTGTAAAAACCTTTCAATTATCGCATCAACTTAAAATCATGACGCGTCGAACTTTTTTTGATTGAGATATTATAACGTTTTTCACGTTGTCTCGTCAATAAACCACGTTATGATTTGCTACAAGTCAGAATGAGCATAATTTATTCGACGAAAAGTACAGCATATTATAATTATACAGTAACTAAATGTAATGAAACATAGGGCCAGCGAGACTCTCATTAAAACACTATTCATGGCGCTAACATGCTAGCCATCGTGTTCTGTATAATGAATACTGTTAATACAAACGTTAATTATATTATATAATTAAAGATTATAAAAAATATGATTATACTGGTGATAACCACGTGTACGACGCTTAACACCAACTAACTAACAATGATTAACTAACTACTAAATTTAATTAACACGGAATAAGCTAAATAACACATCATGATAATAATACATATTTTCCACCAATGTAAAACATAAAACTGACATTTATTATATAGTAAAAATATATTAAACTTTGTTGTAAAATATTCTAACTAACCTATTTGATATTAAGGGAAAACAAATACTTAACACTACCAATGTATAAAATATATAAAGCTCTGTTTATGCCCGGCTATGTGTGAGTTTGTGCGCGCGTATGCAAGTTTGTATACTCAAATGTGGGGGGTGAGAGCATGTATGAGTGTATATATATATATATATATATATATATATATATATATATATATATATATATATATATATATGTGTGTGTGTGTGTGTGTGTGTGTGTGTGTGTGTGTGAGAGAGAGAGAGAGAGAGAGAGAGATAGAGAGAGAGAGCATATGTGTGTCAATGGTACCCTGACAAGTTGCAATGCTCTTAGTTATTTCTAGAATGTGTATTTAGTACATTCCGGATGCTTGTAATGCAGTCATTGCGAGATGACAGTATTCGCAACGACTATCGTTTCAATATTTCGTTGAAGCTCTTTGCAAAAATTACAATGTCAACATAGGAACGCGAAGTTGCGTCTGGTGGCCTAAATGACGAGATGGAGGTCTTAAGTGTGTTTGCAATTGTGCTGTTGGAGATATTTTAGTGTGTCATCTAAATGGTAGTCTTAAGGATGATGCAAACGGAGGTATTAAGACAATGAAGTTGAACGATCTAGGTGTCACCGAGATGCCATCTGGTGTAGCTGAATGTAGTTGCATGTCTCAATGGGATACAATTATAGTTAGACATTTATTGGAAGCCAACAAACCCACGTTGAACAATTGCAACACACACTGAAATCTAACCACTGCACAGGCCTAACGCAAAGTTTAAGAGCCGCTCTGCGTTAGTACATAACAACTACGTCTGGTCACATGAGAATACTTAATGACACGCATACCTATTCTGTTTACATAACATCGGTCACTCTTCTGGTCAGAAACAGCACACCGGAAGGTCTTGTCCGGCGATATGGCGAGAGGATATCACCACGTCGGAGAGCCGGTAATACCATTTTTACTGAACGTTACCCTTTTGAACATTGCATGACTCCATTGCTTTTGTCTGAACACTTCGCAAGCAGTGATATGATCTTAATACAAGGATACATATATTGCCTGCGAAAACAGGATGATATCAATCTGTTACGTGATACAGGGTGCCCTTTGCGTTAGTGGCGTAAACAATATACACGTTTGCGAGTAGACCGAGGTTGTATCGCCCTAACTTGTGTTTCACTATATTGATCTGAATAAGGCACACACGTCTCGTCCACCGCCATATTGCTTTCATCCTATTTTGCCATTTTCAATTGCAATGTATTCTTTTGCATGCGGGCGTAACTACCACAGCAGAAACCCACTTGGTATGTGTCATTGGGTTCCACCAAATATAAAAGTCATCTATATCAAGAGAACTTACAGTTACAGACAACATGTGTGCATGGTCTCGTTAAGTATCGATCAAAACGGACCGGAAACGATCGAATCACTTGTGTTCCCTACATACAAAATAAATATGTTGAAGGTATACAATATCTGCAATTTGTTTTATTATTTATCTATATACAGTGTCAGCATCTCGATTGTTGCACTGTTGTTATGGCAAAATAATAAACAAAACGCTTTTTATTGTAAACAACAGCCTATAATACGGTCACTATTTTAGAACAAGCGCGTCTTCAGTCATATAAACTAATCTGATTCTTTGGTGTTGATATTCAAAATCAGAATGTTTATTACTAAGGAACATTAAAATGCACAATGAATTTCTGGCGTTGTTGCTTGAACATACATGCACGCTTGTCGCCCACGTCTCCCATCATGCAATGCCAAATAAATATACAATAAGAAACGTAATAAAACTGTACTAACTTAGTATAAATTTAAGCCACAGCCAAATGACAACAACGTTTAATATACTCGTATTTTTCCATACGTAAAAGGCAACTTGGTAATAGCACAATAACACATATTCTCGATATTACCTAAACATTTTAAGTGTATGCACATTGTTAAATAAATAACAAAAAAACATAACTGATGTAGCGGGCGATGTACAACCTAAACCAACAGAGAGTATATGTAATGAAATAAATAAATGAATTTTATTAATTAAACATAGTAACATAATTACCAAACTGAGTAAACACACTGCCACAGTTAAAATGTGCAGAGATTAATACCCGCAGTCGATTAAAGAAAAGTGTATGCTTTTGTTTAATTGCATGACGCAGTAAGTTACTTCGGTCGCTGCATTATATCTTGTGTTTTTGCCAAAGCCAGTCGTTATAACGACACATTATCTTCAAATCACTTAAATTAAATGTTCAGGAGACCAAAGACAGTTGATTGAATTTTTGGTTTACGGTATATATATTTTATATATATTACATATATTATATTATATATATTATGTATCCATATACATATATCTTTCGGAGGTAATTGCAAATTTATCATAGGTACATTTGAATTAATTCCTTCACTGCTGCTAATAAGTTGTATGCAACCTTCTATTTCTTTATGTAATACATTTTTTGTCAGAATCGTCTGTGTTCTGGAAATAATAATAAGATTAGTGATAATAATAATACTGATAATAGTATTAATAATAATAACAACATTACATTACGTTACGTTACGTTACGTTACGTTACGTTACGTTACGTTACGTTACGTTACGTTACGTTACGTTACGTTACGTTACGTTACGTTACGTTACGTTACGTTACGTTACGTTACGTTACGTTACGTTACGTTACGTTACGTTACGTTACGTTACGTTACGTTACGTTACGTTACGTTACGTTACGTTACGTTACGTTACGTTACGTTACGTTACGTTACGTTACGTTACGTTACGTTACGTTACGTTACGTTACGTTACGTTACGTTACGTTACGTTACGTTACGTTACGTTACGTTACGTTACGTTACGTTACGTTACGTTACGTTACGTTACGTTACGTTACGTTACGTTACGTTACGTTACGTTACGTTACGTTACGTTACGTTACGTTACGTTACGTTACGTTACGTTACGTTACGTTACGTTACGTTACGTTACGTTACGTTACGTTACGTTACGTTACGTTACGTTACGTTACGTTACGTTACGTTACGTTACGTTACGTTACGTTACGTTACGTTACGTTACGTTACGTTACGTTACGTTACGTTACGTTACGTTACGTTACGATATGCTAGTAGCGTCCGTGGCAGCTCAAATACATCACAGAAACACGTGCCGCCAAAAAAATCGACCGTGTCCTGGCGTAAACAAAGACAAACGTCATTTCCGTGGCGGCCATGTCGTTATAGACTAAGTTGGTTTGTTTCCCGGCGAGCTGCCGAATATATTCCACGTAGCGAGGAATTTGTATACTGCATCGTGCGCGAAGTGGGTTTATGCCGGTCATGTACAGGAAGCGTCACGTCACATGTTGAGGCCACGTAAAAGAAGTGTTTGAATCAGTATGAAGTCGTATATGGACACAGTATATTGGTATGTTGCGCTCTCCGCATGTGTGTGCGCGCATGAGTGGGTGGGGTGCGTCCGTGCGCACATATGGTGAGTGTGTGTGTGTGTGTGCGCGTGTGTGTGTGTGTGTGTATGTGTGTGCGTGCGCGCGCGCGCTTGTGTGTATATACAATGCGTGCATGTGTACGCGTTTGGTATTATATGAAGATATACCTGATGTCAGTACCCCTGGTCAAACTGTATTTCGTGTTTGTTATAAACGGACAGCCGAAGTAGAAAATAATATGGATAAAACGTCCGTTCGTTTGTTTCTTTGTTTCTTGTTTTTTTGTTTGGTTCATTGGCTGGTTACGTGGTTGATTGGTTGGTTGGTTTGATTGATTGAGCGAATTTTAAAAACATCTAAGCAAAGACATTTTAACACCTTACAAAAGCATAGGTCCATATATAAATAATTAAACAATCAAACAAACAATCAATCAATCAAGCATGTAAGTGCGTGCGCAGATATGCGTACGTGTGCGCTCATGTGTACAACACGATATATTGTTGAATATACACTTCAACTGGTTTGTACAACATTGTTTAGATAAACGTCAAGGTTATGAATACTGCCCCAGAAAAGTCGCGAATGTCTTTGATTGGCCAGGGGCGTCTGGAATAAAGTGTAATGTGTTAGATTGATCAGGAGTGTCTGGAATAAAGTGTAATGTATTAGATGTATCAGTGGTGTCTGGAATAAAGTGTAATGTGTTAGATTGATCAGGGGTGTCTGGAATAAAGTGTAATGTGTTAGATGTATCAGTGGTGTCTGGAATAAAGTGTAATGTGTTAGATTGTTCAGTGGCATCTGGAATAAAGTGTAATGTGTTAGATTGATCAGGGGTGTCGGGAATAAAGTGTAATGTGTTTGTTTGTTCAGTGGCATCTGGAATAAAGTGTAATGTGTTAGATCGATCAGGGGTGTCGGGAATAAAGTGTAATGGGCTAGATTGATAAGGGGGTCTAGAATAAAGTGTAATGTGTTAGATTGATAAAGGGTGTCAGGAATAATGTGTAATGTGTTAGATTGATCAGGGGTTTCGGGAATAAAGTATGAAGTGCTTTGAAACTTTGAACAGTCGTACCTGGCCTGCTGGCAGCGCTATGTAGGAACGCTTGTTTCCTTTTACGTACCGCGTTAATGTAGCCGACCATTTTCGTAAGTATCCGCCATATGCTTAATTCTAACAACCCCCTGATTTTTGTTATTCAACATCGGGTTTTAAACTTATTTATATCGGGCAACACCCTAGATATGTCTTCTCAACGTTGCTGTTGTCTCTCCTGTCAGCCATTACTTCCAACGAAAAGTAAGACATTGCTGGCAATTTATTTCTAGCCACTGTCTGACTTATTACGTAATAGATTCCTGCAGGCTGACATTTAGAAGCTATCCACTGTGTGTCTATTATAGAACAGTTTATTTTCTCTACATGTGGTCCCACATCATCACATCAAATTTTTTCAGTGCTCTAGCATGCACATTTTCTTCTAAATTCGTCAGCGAGGTTGGAGAATTTGAGGGGGTCAATATTTCAAACATCTCTATATGCAGTTCCAACAGTGGAATTTTACATTTTTATACATCATCGTGTATATATATATATATATATATATATATATATATATATATATATATATATATATATATATATATATATATATATTACGATGATGTAAAACAAATTAAAATTCCACTGCTCCATTCCACTATACATATATATGTTTAAGAATAGCGATAGCAACAACAATTCCGTATGTCAAACGATAATGAGTTGCGTCTTGCGTGTCATTTTTCTGGGACACATTGAAAGAACGTAACGCAATTTTTAAAGGAATTAGCATGGGTCATTGCCTATTTTCCCCAACACTGCTGGGTAACTCGGCTAGTACCTAACACTATAACCGACTTAATCCGTTTATCGTTTCATAACTAATTCGTACAACAAGTTGTTCAGAATGGTCAACAAGGTTCGTAAATACTTGGATAGATTTAGTAAACTCTTAAGCAATATTATGTACAAAAGAGTATTGTTCAATTGATACGTGACAACCCTTAGTACATACTGAGTTAAGTGTCTGTTAAACTTCCACGCGAAGCCGAGATGGAGTTCGTTTCAACAAGTCTACCAGCGAGTAAAGTGCATAGCGGTTTAATAATCTTGAGGACTGGATATTGATGGGTCTGCATATCAGCAATGGCCCTCAATCGACTCGTCTCATCGTCGTCTATCGCCCTCCGCCTAACACAATTTTTTTTTATACAACATCGGAATTCCTTGCAGAATTTTCCCAGCTGATGGACAGTATGGCAATGGACACCTCGAATTTATTGGTTGCTGGTGATTTTAACTTTCATATGGACACTATATCAAACAATGACACCAGGCGTTTCCTCGATATTTTGGAAGTTGCAGATCTCAGACAGCACGTAGAAGGCCCGACACACGTTGCCGGGCACACCATCGATCTTCTAATAACTCGGTCATCTAATACATTTCTGAACAAAATAAGGATAGACATTCCGCACATGTCAGACCATTCGGCAATTCATTGCACACTGCGACTTACGAAGCCACCTAACACCCAAGTAACAACGACGACTCGATGCTACAAAGTATCAGTACCACAGCGTTATGAGAGGATATCCGATCGTTGCAACTGTCAAAGCATATGTCTGACATGAACTATGCTGTTGAAACGTACAATGAAACCATTGAAGCTATTGTTGACAAACATGCACCATTAACAACACGCATAGTGACTGTACGACCACACACACCGTGGTATAACGACAGCATACGAGCAACTAAGTGTTTGAGGCGCCAGCTGGAACGAAGATGGAGAACAACCGGACTAGAATGTGACAGGCTGGCTTACTGCCTTCAGCGTCAGCTTATTACGTCATCCATACACCGTGCGAAATTGGAATACCACACGAGTCAAATCGCTGATGCATCTGGTGACCAGAAAAAGCTGTTCAAGATTGTCGCCAAGCTCCTACGCACCGATCATGACACTCCATTTCCGACATGTGACTCATTCGATGCGCTTGCAGAGCAGTTTTCAGATTTTTTCTCTGAACAAAATCTCAAAAATCCGGTGTGAATTTACTCCAAGTGTTAGCAACGTAGACATCTACACTGATGGTGAATCCCAAACATGCTTACTGAATGCATTTGAGCCAGCCACTGAAACTGAAAATCGGAATACTGTTGAAGTCATCGCCGGTTAAATCATGTAAACTTGATCCCATACCGACATGGCTGCTTAGAGACTGTGCGCATTACATTACACCTGTTCTCACCACCATTGTTAACATGTCTCTGAGAACAGGAGTAATGCCTTCTCACTTGAAGAGAGCACATGTACGACCTATAATCAAGAAGCCAGGCCTAGATAAGGACATCTTGAACAACTACAGACCTGTGCGTGTTGTTGCCGCGAGACTGTCGGCTCACATGTCTGAGTGTAATCTCTGCGTGCCCAACCAGTCTGCGTACAAGCCAAACCACAGCGTCGAGGCGGCCCTTGTCTGTGTTCAGAATGACATCCTGCGTGCAATGGACAACCAGAACATTGTCATCATGTTACTACTGTATGTGTCGGCTACATTTGATACTGTGGACCACAATGTCATGTTGCAAAGACTGACACATGATGTTGGAGTGGGCCGAACTGCACTTAAGTGGTTTAAATCGTATATGAGTGACAGAGTTCAAGCAGTCCACATTAATGGTTCTACGTCACCTGCCCGCCCCCTTACGTGTGGGGTTCCTCAAGGTTCCGTACTTGGTCCGCAGTTATTTTCTATCTATGCAGCACCAGTATCGAAACTCATTCGGAACAACAACTTGCTGTCGCACTTTTATGCTGACGACACGCAAATTTACATCGCAGTGAAACCCCATCAGGAGGACATTGACGCGGCTGTTGAGAGCATTGAACAATGTGTTACAGAAATCAGGAGTTGGATGAAGACAAACTCCTTGAAATTGAATGATTCGAAAACGGAAGTAATCGTATACGGTTCAGCTCAACAGCTGAAGAAAATCACGCTGGAATCGTTATGTGTTGGTGACTGTGTGGTTAGGGTGACTGACTGTGTTCGAAATCTCGGTGTGCAGTTTGATGCTGAGATGACGATGGAGTCCCACGTGACTGCTGTACGCAAGTCAGCCATATTCCACCTCCGCAACATCTCGAGGATCAGACGATATCTGACAGCAGCAGCGACAGAGCAAGTTGAATTCATGCATTTGTCACAAGCAGATTGGATATTGGCAATGCACTGCTCTATCGACAGCCTCTGAAGCAAACGCAACGGCTTCAGAAAATACAGAACTGGGCAGCCCGCTTGATCGACGGCGCTATGAGATATAGCCATGCTACACCACTGCTAAAGAAGTTACACTGGCTGCCGATAGTGGTGCGAGTTGAGTTCAAGATCCTGCTACTCACTCACCGAGCACTGAGTGGCCATGCGCCCGACTACATTGGACATGGTGTAAGCCGACGCCAGCCGGTTAGTTCGCTGCGCTCCAGCGAACACTGTTTATTGTGTGTGCCACGCACAAGGCGTCACTGGGGTGACAGGGCTTTCACCGTGGCAGCCTCAAGCCTATGGAATGCACTACCGCATCATCTGACATTGTCATCTATGACCACTGCTGCATTTAAACTTAAATTAAAGACTTAATTATTTACAAGAACATTCTGTACAGCGCTGTGAGCAACGAACGTTGGAACAGCGCTATAGAAATGTGACGATTATGATTATGATATTAGCTATATAAGTACACTTACCTTGACATTACACGCTAGATGCCGCATGCGCCGTCGAGGGCAATGGATGGTTTTGTAATACATCATTATAATATTTCACTGATGTATAAATGTTATATTAGAACGCACATAGGACAGTTTCGTATTCCTTTTGATGACAATATGTTTATGACTATTCAGATATATGGATATTGTAATTGTAGTAATAATCGTAATAACTAGGCAGACGTTTCCTACCAGTAAGCTGCGCAGCTGTCATGTGTTGATCAATGCCTTTGCAGTCAAACGTTGGTATTGTTTTGAGATATAGGTAATTTTGAAAAACAGTGTTGCATATTATGTACGGAACTAGCGTACTTAGCCATTTACGAATGCATACATAATAATTATACCCAAACGCAGACTCATAATTACACACGCACGGACGCACGCACGTATGCACAAGTGAGTATCACACGCATGTAAGCACGCACACGCACACGCACACGCACACGCACACGCACACGCACACGCACACGCACACGCACACGCACACGCACACGCACACGCACACGCACACGCACACGCACACGCACACGCACACGCACACGCACACGCACACGCACACGCACACGCACACGCACACGCACACGCACACGCACACGCACACGCACACGCACACGCACACGCACACGCACACGCACACGCACACGCACACGCACACGCACACGCACACGCACACGCACACGCACACGCACACGCACACGCACACGCACACGCACACGCACACGCACACGCACACGCACACGCACACGCACACGCACACGCACACGCACACGCACACGCACACGCACACGCACACGCACACGCACACGCACACGCACACGCACACGCACACGCACACGCACACGCACACGCACACGCACACGCACACGCACACGCACACGCACACGCACACGCACACGCACACGCACACGCACACGCACACGCACACGCACACGCACACGCACACGCACACGCACACGCACACGCACACGCACACGCACACGCACACGCACACGCACACGCACACGCACACGCACACGCACACGCACACGCACACGCACACGCACACGCACACGCACACGCACACGCACACGCACACGCACACGCACACGCACACGCACACGCACACGCACACGCACACGCACACGCACACGCACACGCACACGCACACGCACACGCACACGCACACGCACACGCACACGCACACGCACACGCACACGCACACGCACACGCACACGCACACGCACACGCACACGCACACGCACACGCACACGCACACGCACACGCACACGCACACGCACACGCACACGCACACGCACACGCACACGCACACGCACACGCACACGCACACGCACACGCACACGCACACGCACACGCACACGCACACGCACACGCACACGCACACGCACACGCACACGCACACGCACACGCACACGCACACGCACACGCACACGCACACGCACACGCACACGCACACGCACACGCACACGCACACGCACACGCACACGCACACGCACACGCACACGCACACGCACACGCACACGCACACGCACACGCACACGCACACGCACACGCACACGCACACGCACACGCACACGCACACGCACACGCACACGCACACGCACACGCACACGCACACGCACACGCACACGCACACGCACACGCACACGCACACGCACACGCACACGCACACGCACACGCACACGCACACGCACACGCACACGCACACGCACACGCACACGCACACGCACACGCACACGCACACGCACACGCACACGCACACGCACACGCACACGCACACGCACACGCACACGCACACGCACACGCACACGCACACGCACACGCACACGCACACGCACACGCACGCGCGCGCACGCACGCACGCACGCACGATATTGAATGAAATAATATAACTCAATATACGTTGAGCTTAGTATTCGTAATGTTTCCTGGCGCAGTCGTATAGACACATGTCGTGTTCATGCATGCACATGTTCCGGCACACGTTCGCGACGTATTCGCACAGAAGTTCCCTTTCGCAACGTTTGTAGCAGCGTCTGTATGTTCTTTTACATCCAAGGACGCACATTTTCAGCTTCACTGTAGACGCAGTGGCCGGTTGCGAGTTTCGTAGAAACGTCGTCAGTGCCACCACAGCGACGAACAGTTGGCTCTAAACAGAACAACACGGTTTATCACGCATACAAAAAGGATTCATACAGCAGGTAACTAACTCATTGATATCTGAAATGTGTCGTATGTTCGTATGCTAAAGAGAATGTAAAACGATTTTTATTGTGCAACTTAAAGAAGATTTTGCTCTATACCGCAACATTGAATATTTAGGCCTTCGAGTTACAAATGATGTTGATTCACAACATTAGTACATTGCTGTACTCCTTTTGGCATCCCTGTTGTCAGCATTTCCGTCGTTTTTTTCTTCCTCTTTTCTTTCACCGTTTTCTCTCACTACGTCGTTTATCAATAGTCTCCAATTCCTTCTGTCTTTTCCTGTTGATCTCCATTGTTTACCTATTCTTTTGAGATATCCTTTATCGCAATGCCGGTCTTCATCGCCTACTTTTGTCCACTTTCTTGGTATTTATTTTCTTTGCCTGTTTTCCATTTCCCATTCTTTCCACATGACCGGCTTAGCTCAACCTACTCCTCACCAATTTATTGACATTCCAACGTCCACTCTCAGTTCATTCATTCTCCTCTTATCAGCTCTCTTATATCTCCTACGAATCTTCTTACCCAGTTGTTTTTAGCAAAAGTCGTTTTAATAAAAATATATTCACTTATTCTATATATATATATATATATAAATAATACCGTAAAATTGGATCGTTGTCAGTGTATCTCTTCCCAGGCTTTGATGTCCATTTGTTTCCTTCGTTTCCATTAACAATCAATGAATAATTTTAATGCAGATGCAGTAAAACACATTTATTTATCATTGTTTACATAAGACACGTTAACAGTGTCATGTAGATTGTATTAATTCTAATTATATATACACTAATGTCTTGAATTATCTACTACTCTATTCTAGTATTATCAAATGTACACTTTATCATATGTTTATGTACACATTTCAATCTATTTGATTGCCAAGGTAAATACATTATTATACCAGTAACCACACACCGTCTGGTGCAAGCAAGTTTCTCATATAAAAGGTCATGTTCAAAACGTATAAAACCACCATTTGAACAGAGTTAAAATGTTATTTATGTGGGCGATGCTGCGACCTTTTCTTATACTGTAGGGTAACCCGACCTGACCACGTGACTAGCGTGTCCGACTACAAGTTTCAGCCTCTTTTTCATTCGAGCGCTGCTGGAGAAGGTAGCTTTTTCTATGCTATTACAGTTGTAACATTGTGTGTTTTTTATAACACATCTTAACTGCCTTTATATGCATTATTATGTACATGGAATATTCTATTCCCTGTACGGTTCGGTGATTGTTTGGGATTTACTCCACTTGTTGTTATACCTGTAAATTTGGTAGCGCTGCTCGCTCGCGGTCAACGCCCCCCGTTTAACTACGGCTGATCGCGGCCGCCATATGCTCCTCCGCTGCCGTAACACTGTGAGGGCAAGTGTTTACCTTAGATATAGCCTGTATATACACTGCGTGCGGCTCGATTACAGCGGGTTGCCTTCACACTTTTATTGCATTCCGCTGGACTTAATACTTATAATACCTTGGGTGTCCGCGCCCTGCTCGCTCAGTGGTGTGCGCCTGGCTGTCGCTATATACAGCGTGTACGCAGTACTGCAGTCTCGCGTACTATCAGCTGTTTGTACATACTATCGAAACCGTTTTTCATTAATGAATTCGTAACGTAGGATACAACACCACACCGTGGAGCCTACCCACCCCTCCCACCTACCTCCCCCCGTTAATGCAATAGCCCGCGACTAGACGACAAACATTTTGAAGTTGCACTGAAGGACAGCCACTGTAGAGGCCCGAGATAGCTCCAACAGCTGGAGTATATGTTTGTATAAGAGCTTTATGTATAAAGCCGAAGTCAATTATCTATGCATACAATATGCAGAATAACATTACAATAATCATATACTGATCCTAAATACTAACAATATTAAGTAAGAACAGCAAAGGTGGGGGTGTGGGGAGTGGGGAGCCATCCCGAAATCGTTGATTACAGAATGGCCGGATGTGGTTGGTTCCCCCACCTTTGATGTTCTTAGTTAATATTGTTAGTATTTAGGATTAGTATATGATTATTGTAATGTTTTTCTGCATATTGTATGCATAGATAATTGACTTCGGCTTTATACGTAAAGCTCTTATACAAACATATATTCGCCTTGTGTTATTCAGCAAACTAGCCACGATTCCTGTTCTACTTCGTCAGTAGCATCGTCCCACATAAAACCACAATTTGAACAGAGTTAAAATGTTATTTATGTGGGCGATGCTGTGACCTTTTCTTATACTGTAGGGTATCCCGATCTGACCACGTGACTAGCGTGTCCGACTACAAGTTTCAGCCTGTTTTTCATTCGAGCACTGCTGGAGAAGGTAGCTTTTTCTATGCTATTACAGTTTTAACTTTGTGTGTTTTCCCCTACCCTCCTACGCCCTATTACGACATATAAATAACGTATATAGAAAAAGCCTCACGAAATCATTAACTTACACGTGTAAGACATGTTATATCAGAGCAAGCACCCACGAATAATTCCCCCGTCCATGTTAGTGCATAATTCTTGTGACATGAACTTGATACGAGTAAACATATTACCACCCATAGCATAGAAGAATACATTTGCAGTTTCATCAATTAACGGTGCCTCGCAATTATATCATGACATATTTAGGGTGAACTAATGATTTTATTTTCGTCAGTTTATCGCAACAAAGAAGTAGGAAGAAGTATCGAGAACACAAATCAAGCCAACATACCTGCGTAGTTAACGTCATTCGTGTTTTCATCGAAGCCCTATCGGTAAACAGCACTTCTTTGTATTGAAGACATTTTCTGCAGACGAAATACTATTAGAACAAAAGTAATTCGTTAGTAATCAAATATGTCTTGTCACGTTAACAACACACACACGCACGCACGCACGCACGCACGCACATACACACATGCACGCACGCTTGCACGCACGCATACACTCACACACACAGACGCAAGCACACACACGCATACAAACATACACATATACATACACACACACATATACACATACACACATATATACACACATACATACACACACACATACATATACACATACACACAATTTCACATACACAATAAAATACATTATTATATATATTTATAGTGTGTATGTGTAATTGTGTGTATGTGTATGTGTGTGTATGTATGTATAGAACAGATGATAATAGAAACGAGAGTTTCTAACGTGTTTAGTATAATATGTGCGACAACAATATATACATAAGGAAATAGTTCAATAATTACATAATTATTGTTGTCGCACATATTATACTAAACACGTTAGAAACTCTCGTTTCTATTATCATCTGTTCTATACATATATATATACATATATATATATATATATATATATATATATATATATATATATATATATATACATAAGGAAATAGTTCAATAATTACATAATTATTGTTGTCGCACATATTATACTAAACACGTTAGAAACTCGCGTTTCTATTATCATCTGTTCAATTGACGAGGTATATGTTGTACCAACTATATACATAGTAATCATACATCTTCCGCATATCTGAGCACACATGAGAGATGAGACATCCCTTCAGACTCCAAAAATCCACACCGCACCTTGCCACACACAGAAACTCACATCCATCGCGCATCCAACTTTTACCTCCGCCGTTAGAGTTCTTATCCATCGTTTCACCAACACTCATACACGTGCGCCCACACGCACACACGCACGCACGCACGCACGCACGCACACACAAACACGCACACGTTTAAATTTCAAATAGGTTTCACCTGATAATTCAACGCAATAATACGTATTCCCTGAGTCCTTACCGTCTGAATGTAGGTTGACCAACCAGTACTATATATTACCCCGTCGCTGCCTCTTAGTGAAACATATTGTCTTACACATCTAAACAAATGTTATACCAATGCACCGCATGGTGTCGTTTGAAAATCAACAGGCACTCGTAGCTAGAAGGACTTACAGGATGCACTTGTTTGTGATGTTAATGACATCGCAGCTGTCACGTTCATACTTGTTCATAATTGCTACCATGCCAAGCGCTCGCACGACGCCATTGCATAGACACGCCCACAGCACGTTACACAAAGCCTCGATCCCGCTAATGTAACCTCGTTTATCTATAATCTAACCATAGTGCCGTAAAATGCAAACTCTCAGTTTATATTTTCGAAAGAATTCGAATATTTGCAAGGAAATATGAAATCAGCTGTACTGAGGTGGCAAGTGTCACTCTTACTCTCAGTTACGCCTACTATATTGTCATAATCACGTCAAATGCCATATATGTATTTCCAAATAAAAAATACATGCAGCTTTCACCTGGTCATTGTCCATCCAAGTAGCCGGATCGGTTAAACCTGAGGGAAATACCGGAATTTTTTTGTTCAATAGCATTCTTCAAAAATAAATGTCACTTTTTGAGAGTATTCTGCAGTGTTTTGGTGGACACATACACCGACAACATGATATTTTATTAAATGTGTTCCTGGGATATGGAATACAACACATAAACTACC
>OZ024865.1:6859511-6862011 GCA_964017155.1 Oasisia sp. SBJ-2009 | reverse complement strand
CACGCACACGCACACGCACACGCACACGCACACGCACACGCACACGCACACGCACACGCACACGCACACGCACACGCACACGCACACGCACACGCACACGCACACGCACACGCACACGCACACGCACACGCACACGCACACGCACACGCACACGCACACGCACACGCACACGCACACGCACACGCACACGCACACGCACACGCACACGCACACGCACACGCACACGCACACGCACACGCACACGCACACGCACACGCACACGCACACGCACACGCACACGCACACGCACACGCACACGCACACGCACACGCACACGCACACGCACACGCACACGCACACGCACACGCACACGCACACGCACACGCACACGCACACGCACACGCACACGCACACGCACACGCACACGCACACGCACACGCACACGCACACGCACACGCACACGCACACGCACACGCACACGCACACGCACACGCACACGCACACGCACACGCACACGCACACGCACACGCACACGCACACGCACACGCACACGCACACGCACACGCACACGCACACGCACACGCACACGCACACGCACACGCACACGCACACGCACTCGCACACGCACACGCACACGCACACGCACACGCACACGCACACGCACACGCACACGCACACGCACACGCACACGCACACGCACACGCACACGCACACGCACACGCACACGCACACGCACACGCACACGCACACGCACACGCACACGCACACGCACACGCACACGCACACACAATCCCTCAAATGTGTTAACAACTGCAACAAATATTCTCATAGCGGTCATACCTACGCAAGAGGGAGTATTCAGCTTTAGTCCGTTTACTGCGTAACTCCCACAGTTGGGTTGCGTCCTCGACCGGGGCGTGCTGAGATCCGTTGACGGGCAGGTGCGGCGTCGCATTATAACGAAGACAGTACTTCAGCAGATGGTCAACAAGGTGACCTTTGTGTCAACGTGCCCGTGCAACGCACTCACGTAACAACGGCATGTTGACTTTTGTGCCCACAGTCGTTCTGCGGTCATCGTGTCCTTGGCAAGAATAGCATTGGTCAGTGCGGTCTTCATACTTCGGGGCGTTCATGAAGTCACTGGTAGCGGTAACAGGCGAGAGGTTTGCACTCGGAAGCACTTCACGTACACATGATCGTTGTCATGTTCGCAGAACAAAGTTCAATATCCAGATTGAGCATCAACGCTTCCTCGAAGTCAAGGTAAAAACAAGACGTCCAAAAATGTTCCACGTAGCCTACGTCTTAGGTCTTAGGTGGTTTTCCTCCAGACAGCCCAAACTTGGGCTAACGCAGGAGTTCTTCTGTAGAATTAGTGAGTCCACTACAGGTTACACATTTACCTCCTGTGTGGGATCTTTCACTTCCCTGGCATAACCACCAGATTGAAGGGACCACCGGGTTTTAGTATCTCTTCCGAAAGAAAGGTGGGATTGAATCACAGTCCCCTTGATTGACAGTCCGGCGCGATCACCACTCCCCCTAGTCAGAATGTGAAAGTACTTGTTTTGTATGACGTAGCATTGCGACATGCTTGTTTTGACAACGTAGTAAGTTGTGATTCTAGGGCATTGTATTTCCTTTGATAATTCTCCAAAACTACTATTTAGTTATCTATGCGAAGCCACATGTGATGTGATGACATTATCAGAAATCGAGTTGCTGTTTGAATTTTTATAGAAAATCAACATGTGGAGTCTTATTTCCATGATCATAATAATAATAATAATAATAATAATTATTATTATTATTATTAGACAACTTCTATTGCAAATCCTTAGAAACGAAGCTCAGAAGCGTATCAGTACAAAAGGGTTCATCGATATGATAGTAAATAAACAAATCCAGTTGTCATCAGATTTATTGATAAGCCTGGGAGCTTTGGTGGATAGGCAAGGTTTAAACGACGCCTTCTATAGACATTTAAAAATTAAATAAGTGTTATTCGTTTTGTATTCCCTGCACATATTTTACATAATGGCAGTGTGAACTGTCCACAAGTAAGTTCTCTACCGGTATAATTTTAACCTTAGACAGTTGACGAATTTGGGGAAATACTCATATCCTCGACAATTAAGTCTGGGGAACATCACCACTTTCCTATTGTTACGTTAACACCACGTATAGATGCATTAATTATACCTACAACAACTGTTATAAATTAATCACTTTGCTCTCCTGATTGTTATTCACCCCTCTTTCTAAGACGTCATCTCTGCATAACCTATACCTAAACAGATAAAGACACAAATAATGCTCATTCTCTGGGCAAAATATGCACATAATATGTACAATGGGCAAACACACACGCACACGCACACGCACACGCACACGCACACGCACACGCACACGCACACGCACACGCACACGCACACGCACACGCACACGCACACGCACACGCACACGCACACGCACACGCACACGCACACGCACACGCACACGCACACGCACACGCACA
>OZ024865.1:6822011-6854511 GCA_964017155.1 Oasisia sp. SBJ-2009 | reverse complement strand
CCGCCGGTTATATGTGTTCGAAAAATCGTGGCATCGGCCGGACAACGGCTGGCCGGTCGGACGGTTCTGTGATAACTCGTTGATATTGCTCATTACCATTCTGTGGTCACTTCCAAAGTTGATTTTGTAGTTTCTTGATGTTGCCCATTCTACCAAGGTATCGCTTCTTTCGTTTTTCAATTCGAGCCCAAATTTGCCCCTTGCCGTTTCCGTGCGGTTTGTTCTTTCCCTATTTGCACACTGAAGTCTCCCATCACTATCGCATAATGGCATAGTTTCCCTAAAGTCTAATCGACGTCGTTGTAGAAGCTACTTTTGTCTTCTTCTGAGTATGATGTTGTTAATTACTTGCACTATCTTTGTTATGCACAGAACTGCTACGCTAGGGCTGATGCTTTTTAGCCTTTCCCTTTCCTGTTTATGAGAAAGCATACTCCTGCTTGGCAGTTGTTTGCCTGATAACCGTATAGTAGGTGGCCGCTTTGTAAAATAGTAAAACATTCCTCTGATCTTCTCACTTCTCCGATGCCGATTACATCCCATACCAACCTGGTTTCCTTACGTTCTTCTTCGAATTATTTTATGTGTTCATCTCTTAGTAGAGATTTGACGTTGTATGTCGCTATCTTTGTTCTATTTACTCTCTTTCGGCGGCTACGTTTGACCCAGATATACTTTGCACTCCCTGCACGTAGTCCTGGTTGATCAGATCCGCCTCCATGGTCATGAACTCTTTCGGTGCCGCTGGGGACTGGGGACCATGGCATTGTAGTACTTTGCATGCAGGTGTTGTTGGCCTACCCTTCCACGCTGGTCAGTGCTGGTTGGATATATATATATATATATATATATATATATATATATATATATATATATATATATATATATATATATATATATAATATGTGTGTGAGTGTGTGTGTGTGAGTGTGAGTGTGTGTGAGTGTATGTGTGTGAATGTGTGTGTGTGAGTGTGAGTGTGTGAGTGTTTGTGTGAGTGTGTGAGTGTGTGTGAGGTGAGTGTGTGCGTGCGTGCGTGCGTGAGTGTGTGTGTGTGTGTGTGTGTGTGTGTGTGTGTGTGTGTGAGGGGTGTGAGTGTGTGTGTGTGTGTGTGTGTGTGAGTTTGTGTGTATGTGTGTATGTGTGTAGTGTGCCTCTGTACAACCACACAGGCCATGATCATTCATTAAGTAAGTGACAAATTGGGACACATTCAACACTTAGTGTCACCTCTTATACACGTGTCACAGGTAATCAGCGAGGCGACTACACTCAAGGACACTTACTGGGTGGCCAGGCGCAGACACTTGATAGGTGTAAACATATTTGCAGATAGACTTTGGGGGTCGACACACAATAGAACGTCAAGTAAAATTTCAAGCATACTGACATATTACTTGGTTAACCGGTAGAATGGTGCTGTATTTAGAATATATGTGTGAAACATTTATGTCATGTATCTGGCAAGGTGCCCAACCGTTATGGTGGTCGAACGTATTCATACCGGCGAATTATCTATTGACCCGCTCATATAACATATTTGGTAATGGCTTAGAGCAACGATTAAGATTGTACACGCCAAATGCAATCAGGACAGGTACTTTTATTTGAGACAGACACAATTCGTTACGTATACGGGCAAATCGAATTTGACTTCGTTTGTTTTACTCAGGGGTCGTTTTCAGAAAACTTTGGAATAGTAAACCCTTCCCTGTGTTCACTGCAACCTATGACTATGAGGAAATCATCGATATTTATTCTACTAATATAGTTTTGACATTTGTAGCAAATACGGCAAATATTTGATAACACAAATATGGCAAAAATCGAAAACAGAGCCCGAATCTGTTATTCTACAAACTATGGGTATTGGCCTTTTCGCAAACTATGTCATCAATGTAATTTTTCGATAATCTTCGTTAAAGTACAATTGATTATCATCTTTATTGAAACCTGTATAGTCGAGCCACGTCGCACCAGTTCCGAAACGAAAGTTAACTTAATTATTGTTATTGTCTTCTTTGTTAGGAAGACGTTTTAACGCGCCATGTCCCGGGATAAAACTACAGGTGAAAAACCTGCTCAAAGGCGCTAGCAATATCAGTCTTGTATAAAATATGCCGAATAAATAAGTTACTCTAAAAGTTATTATACAATAGTTAAAACAAAAACGTTAAATAAGAAGTTATGTTAATGACGTAACAAACGAACTAAGGAAATTATAATGCTAAACTGACTTAATCAATTACACATGAGTAAACATTAAGAATTTATTAAAAATGCATAACAAAATTCAATTAATGAGGTGCCACAATCAGCAATGTTTATTGGACATACTACGCATTTTGTTTTAGCCATCTACGTGCTAAATATACATGATCGCCATAAAACCTAGTTCGAACGAGGGGCTAAATGAAATTAGACTGACCAACTAAACTCGACAAGGGATCATAGTTTTCTTATTTAAATGGGCTAATGATCACGTCGTATTGTATTTCACTTAACTGTGTCGGATATGTAGTAATAAAACCAACAAGCATCACGGGAGTACAACACATAGTTATCGTGTGTGTGTGTGTGTGTGTGTGTGTGTGTGTGTGTGTGTGTGTGTGTGTGTGTGTGTGTGTGTGTGTGTGTGTGTGTGTGTGTGTGTGTGTGTGTGTGTGTGTGTGTGTGTGTGTGTGTGTGTGTGTGTGTGTGTGTGTGTGTGAATTTGTGTGTATGTGAGTCCGAGCATGCTTGCGTGCGAACGTGCGTGTTTGAATGTGTGCGTGCGTGTGTCTATGTGTGCGTGCGTGTACCTGTATGTGGATGTACGTAACATGTGTAAACCAAATTAGGATAAATGGTGTAGAGTAATATAAGAAACGTCAACTTGTATGCCTTATATAGCAAACATAAAATATATACATATTATATATATATATATATATATATATATATATATATATATATATATATATATATATATATATATATATATATATATATATATACACGTTAATTGTGTTTACAAAAAAAACACTACTATCCGAAGACGGGCGTGTGACACTGAGCATGTTTTGTAGAGCAATTAAAAATCGGCAGATATTCGTCTCGATGCTGGGCTAAGCGCAACTGTGGTTTTATGTTATGTTATTTTATGTGGTTTTATGTTTTGGGTATCATATCTATATTGATACTATAACTATTTATGTTTTTAATTTTATATTAGGTGATCGGGCGTCAACGAAATCAATGGAATGGTTATCGTTATGTTTTACTTCCTGTTTTAGTACATAATTCATTTTCGACACACTCATCTAGCCATTGAAAGTATAAAACCTAAATCCTCATTGACGTAGTTAATGTGTTCTCATCTGGAAATTATTCAGAAAACTGAAGTATCATCAACTTATATGTGTCAGTAAAAAGTCGATTCAGCCATTATAAAGTTCACTCGGTAATCTAACGTAAAAACGGCAATCGTTGACGCCCGTTGCTATTAACCGGAATACGTGCATCCATAGTTGATAGTGAGATCGGAACGAGTCCAAGTGTGTGATGGAGACAGTCCCCGGATGTATTCCTGGACTTCACCCGTTCAGTGCTGCTAACATACAGGTGCGTCTCCAAGACAAAGATTGCGGTTCTATGCGGTGCAGTTTACTCACAATGTTTACCGAAATACATATTTCAGAAGATGGGGCCTATTGCTGAGTAGCCCACGAGTGGTCTACACATCGACTATCTCGTAATCTGCTGACAGGTCCATTTCCGTCTTCAAACTTGTCCAGTCACGTCTGTGACCTTTGTCTTCTACCCATATGTTTGGTTTTTGTCCCGGTATGTGTTGTTTGACCACAGAGATAGATCATTAATCATTCCCCTATAGACTAGAGTGATAAGCTGGCCCGCTGCACTGAAGCCGCTGTGGACCACTGGCGATAATGCACTAGCACGGCAGAAAGTGCCGTACTCACTGGCAGGATATAGAATATCACTGTTGAGCAACACAATAAATTTAAAAAGTCTGCTAAAAACGAATGTTTAACTTGGTTGTGTGTCGCTATGCCCGTAGCTCTAGGCATAGATAAGACAGCTCATGATTAATTTCTGGGGTTGGCCAGCAGGGCCAGCTGTTGAATGTTTTGAGTTGGTTCACTGTGTTGGGGTCATAAATATAAATGGTTGGGGTAGGGATCTAAATATTGGTCACTGTGGTTCCTCGGCTATGTGAATAATAATCCAGTGGGATGGGTTGTATCCTCCATTTTATATTCATTAGGGGAAGGGTTGTGAGCTGGAAATGAATTTAACCTGAGGTCAATATCCCAGATGGCTACTCTGTCTCTGGCCAGTTCGGTGGTTGACACTGATGTGAACAACGTTAATCTAGTTGGGGACATGCTGGCTACAACAGTCATTATGAACTAGCAAGTATGGTTATTTCCTGTGTAGCGCACAACTGTACCAACCGACAGAATACAGGATCCAGAGTCTCTTTCCGCAGGTGAGAATCTCAATTATAGCTTCGGTTATTGTCTGCGAACATATTTATGTTCCACTGCCATTAATTTAGGAAATGAATAGTTTTAGGACATTACAGTCATATGAAAATTGATCAACAATAATACATGTTGGATGAATTATGTAACAAACCGATTTGTAATAATATTACAGTGCATAGTCGTAGTGTGAGTGACATATTTTATATTAATCTAATAGCCTAATTATAATATGGTACTATTTTATTACTACTAATTATTGATAATGGGTGCTGCCTTCTGCAGATTCCCAGATGAAAAGAAAATACCCGAATGCCGAGCAAAGTGGATCCAAGCCATTAGGAGAAAGGACTGGAACCAACACCAAACAGCTATCTTAGTAGTGATCCTTTCGAGGAGAAATGTTTTCTAGTTCGTCCAAACAAGATCAGAAGACGACTGAATGATTCGGCAGTTCCATCCAATTTCAACATTTTTTGACTTTTTTTGTAAAACACCACAACAATTGTGGATCTGGTAAAACAACAAATTAAATAGTACTAAGCTGTACTCACCCCTCACACAGCGAGACACTGTATACTAAGTATAAGCCTGTTGATTTGTTTCATACTGGCATATCAGAGAGGGAACTGTTTAAACACATTGTACACAATTAAACAACACTGGCTAACTGATGTCAGTAAATAAATAACGTGATAATTATGTAGAAAACTCGGTGCAGTCAAATGTATATACAGGGACTGCAGTGGCCTTTCTGCCGTGCTATAGCCTGGCTGTCACCAGCCCATGTTGCCTTCAGAGTATCATGTGTCAACTGATACGGGCCGCGCGATCTTGTTCTACTGGCGTGTTCTATTTATATCTATGTGTTTGACACACATCTTTCCGTATTTATTATGCGGCTGCTAGCAACGTCTTATATATATATATATATATATATATATATATATATAATTATAATTATATACATATAATTATAATTATAATTATATATATATATATATATATATATATATATATATATCTATATATATATATATATATATATATATATATATATATATACTAATTATAAATATCCTAATTATAGGTAATTAAATATATATATATCTATATATATATATATATATTATATATATCTATATATATATATATATATATATATATATATATATATATATATATATATATACATATACTAATTATAATATATATATATAAATTATATATATCATATATAAACATATTATATATATAAACATATTATATATATATATTTGTATACATATATATATATATATACTAGCCAGGCCTATTATATTGATATATATAATATTGCTAGATATTTCTGATTTATTTGTTACTTTTTCTCGTATGCACATATGCAAATTCACACAAACACACTATATACGTATGTATGTATGTATGTATGTATGTATGTATGTATGTATGTATGTATGTATGTATGTATGTATGTATGTATGTATGTATGTATGTATGTATGCATGTATGCATGTATGTATGTATGTATGTATGTATGAATGCATGCATGGATGCATGTAATTATGTATGTATGTATGTATGTATGTATATATATATATATATATATATATATATATATGTATATATATATATATATATATATATATATATATATATATATGTATGCATGTATGTATGTATTTATGATGTATATATGTATGTACGTACGTATGTATGTATGTATGTATGTATGTATGTATGTATGTATGTATGTATGTATGTATGTATGTACATATATGTGCTGTATGCGCCCGACGTACGGAATGCTTGTGTTCGTATGATCTGTTATGCAATTATTACTATCATTTTAAAATGATAAATGTTATTAGATTTAGCTACGTTATTTAGGTTTTGTTTAATTTTTATATATTTTAGATGATCTGCACACTGAGGTAAAATAAGTATTGCAATGAATATTTATTTTACTATTTTATATACAGGCCTATATTTAGTATGTTTTTGTTTGTGTTACTATAATCATCAAATCTTAACTAATAATTGCACACACATGCAAAACGCCTAAGAGAAAGGCTTTTGATTCGGGCGCTATACAACATTGGAATATAAGTATTACACAACCTTGCAGGTTCACGGACACCTGCGCAGACTTACTGTCCCCTCTTATGTACGTGACATAGGTAAACAGCGAGGCGACGGTCATATAAAGGGTGGCCCTGCGCGGACACTTAATTTGCTGATTGACTTTGGTCATTGACACACAATAGAAATTCAAACAAAATGTCAAGCATACTGACATATTACTTTATTAACAGGTAGAATGCTACGGCATTTATACTGTATTTTGTTAATATTTCTGTCATGTATCTGGCATGGTGCCAAACCGTTATCGTGGCTTGACCTTACACCGACTAATCGGCTATTGAACCGCTTGCATAACACGTCCTTTCATTGTTAAGAGCAAGGATTAAGAAAATGTACTCTTGTGTGACTCATGCTTAAACAAACATAAATCGTCACATACACGGGCTAATATAGTTTGATTTTATTTGTTTTGCTCGGTTGGTTTTCTAATAACTTCAAAATAATAAAACGTTCCTCGTGTCCATTACAACATATGTGAGGACATCATCATTGGAGTTTCCTGTACTGAAATACCTTTGACAAGGATAGGATAGGACGGGACGGGACGGGACGGGACGGGACGGGACGGGACGGGACGGGACGGGACGGGACGGGACGGGACGGGACGGGACGGGACGGGACGGGACGGGACGGGACGGGACGGGACGGGACGGGACGGGACGGGACGGGACGGGACGGGACGGGACGGGACGGGACGGGACGGGACGGGACGGGACGGGACGGGACGGGACGGGACGGGACGGGACGGGACGGGACGGGACGGGACGGGACGGGACGGGACGGGACGGGACGGGACGGGACGGGACGGGACGGGACGGGACGGGACGGGACGGGACGGGACGGGACGGGACGGGACGGGACGGGACGGGACGGGACGGGACGGGACGGGACGGGACGGGACGGGACGGGACGGGACGGGACGGGACGGGACGGGACGGGACGGGACGGGACGGGACGGGACGGGACGGGACGGGACGGGACGGGACGGGACGGGACGGGACGGGACGGGACGGGACGGGACGGGACGGGACGGGACGGGACGGGACGGGACGGGACGGGACGGGACGGGACGGGACGGGACGGGACATAAATTGAAAACCAATCCCGGATCTGTTATTTAACAAAATAAGAGTATTAACAATTTAACAATCTATGAGTCATCACAGTAATTTTTAAATAATCTTTGTCAAAGTGCAACTGAGTCCCGCTTTATTGTCATGTCTATATTAGAAACACTTTGCACTTATAGCCACTATAGCACAGTCCTAGATAATATACGTGAGAATATTTTTTACAGGATCGGAGACCCACTGATGTGGCTACACCGCTGTTGAAATAAATTTAGACCAATTCCGATACGAAAGTTACCTTAATTATTATTAAGAATTTAAAAGGTGCAATATCTCCTTGCTAAAACTTCACGTTAACACCTTGCTCAAATGGGATTATGATATAAAACAAGTAAATATATAACCCGAGTAAGTTATTACAAGAATATAGGTAAAATATACATGTTAAATAGTATTAAATCAATGAGGTAATAAAACGTAGAATATAAGATTAAATTGACTCGGTAAATTGTATATACGTAAACATTATAAAACAAACAACATTTTAATGACTTTGATAAAAAGGTATAAACCATCAAGTCAATTAGTAAGGTGCCACTGTAGACAATATTGTATGTTATTGTGCATACTGTACGTTTCCTTGAGTCACCAACGTGCAAAATATACATGATCGCTAGCAAACCTAATTCGAACGATGGGTAAAATTACATAATCTGACACACCGTATTGTATTTCATTTAAATATCACGGACACATCCATAAAATAACCAGCGTGCAACCCTGGAATATAACAAATAACTGTTGCACAATCTTAAGAAAACATTTATTTCCATCTTGCCGATATAGCACATTTCTCATTGCATAAGCAGAGCCGTTCATAGCATACGTCCTCGCAGAGTTCCATATATCGTGGACATTTAATGTGAGTCCATTGATTCATGCAGTCCATGTATTCGTCCTTGCATAATTTCATGCACAACCTCACTGATTTCGGGAGTGCAGAGGACTACACTGGGCACTGTGTAAGCCGACGCCAGCCGGTTAGATCGCTGCGCTCCAGCGAACACTGTTTATTGTGTGTGCCACGCACAAGGCGTCACTGGGGTGACAGGGCTTTCAGCGTGGCAGCCCCAAGTCTATGGAATGCACTACCGCATCATCTGACATTGTCATCTATGACCACTGCTGCATTTAAACTTAAATTAAAGACTTATTTATTTACAAAAACATTATGTACAGCGTTGTGAGCAACGAACGTTGGAACAGCGCTATAAAAAATTGACGATTATGAGTATGATTATTATGACTGAAGCGCCATTATCGTCACAACAATGCAGACGAATAACTGCAAGAAATGACCAAGTGTTACGTTTTTAATTATATATATGTGTGCATTCCGTCAACATTCCTATCTTTAATACTCTTCCTTCGCAAATTCCTGTTTCTGTCACCATATCTGTCACTGAGTTTTTCTCTCATCTCTCTCTCTCTTTATATATCTATGTCTGTCTGTCTGTTTGTATGTATGTCTGTCTGTCTGTCTGTCTGTATGTGTGTCTGTCTGTGTGTATGTCTGTCTGTCTGTCTGTCTGTCTGTCTGTCTGTCTGTCTGTCTGTCTGTCTGTCTGTCTCTTAATGACGTTGTTAAAATATAAATATTCAATATAATTATTCAGGTGCCCTGTAGACAATATTGTTTCTTATTGGACATACATGTCCTTGAGTCACTCACTATTAAATATATATGATCGCTAACAAACCTAATTCGAAGGATGGGTTCAGTGTCTTCTGAAAGGGCTGATGGTCATCTGTATTGTATTTCATTTAAATGTCACAGGCATGTCCGTAATACAACCAGCGTGCAACACAGGAATATAACAAACAACTTAAGGAAAAAACATTTATTCCCATCTTGCCGTTCTCGCACATTCGCCATTGCATACGTAGAGCTGTTCATCCTCGCAGATTTCTATATCTCGTGGACACTTAATGTGAGTGCATTGATTCATGCAGTCCATGTATTCGTCCTTGCAAAATTTCATGCACAACCTCACTGATTTCGGGAGTGCCGATGATTGTGGCATCATTATCGCCACAACAATGAAGACAAATAACTGAAAGAAATGACCAAGTGTTACGTTTTAAATGATACATCTGTGTGCCTTCATACGTTACTCTCTCGCTGTCGCTGTCGCTGTCGCTGTCGCTGTCGCTGTCGCTGTCGCTGTCGCTGTCGCTGTCGCTGTCGCTGTCGCTGTCGCTGTCGCTGTCGCTGTCGCTGTCGCTGTCGCTGTCGCTGTCGCTGTCGCTGTCGCTGTCGCTGTCGCTGTCGCTGTCGCTCGCTCGCCCTCTCTCCCCGTCCCCGTCCCCGTCCCCGTCCCCGTCCCCGTCCCCGTCCCCGTCCCCGTCCCCGTCCCCGTCCCCGTCCCCGTCCCCGTCCCCGTCCCCGTCCCCGTCCCCGTCCCCGTCCCCGTCCCCGTCCCCGTCCCCGTCCCCGTCCCCGTCCCCGTCCCCGTCCCCGTCCCCGTCCCCGTCCCCGTCCCCGTCCCCGTCCCCGTCCCCGTCCCCGTCCCCGTCCCCGTCCCCGTCCCCGTCCCCGTCCCCGTCCCCGTCCCCGTCCCCGTCCCCGTCCCCGTCCCCGTCCCCGTCCCCGTCCCCGTCCCCGTCCCCGTCCCCGTCCCCGTCCCCGTCCCCGTCCCCGTCCCCGTCCCCGCCCCCGCCCCCGCCCCCGCCCCCGCCCCCGCCCCCGCCCCCGCCACCGTCACCGTCACCGTCCGTCTCTCTCCGTCCGTCCGTCCGTCCGTCCGTCCGTCCGTCCGTCCGTCCGTCCGTCCGTCCGTCCGTCCGTCCGTCCGTCCGTCCGTCCGTCCGTCCGTCCGTCCGTCCGTCCGTCCGTCCGTCCGTCCGTCCGTCCGTCCGTCCGTCCGTCCGTCCGTCCGTCCGTCCGTCCGTCCGTCCGTCCGTCCGTCCGTCCGTCCGTCCGTCCGTCCGTCCGTCCGTCCGCCCGCCCGCCCGCCCGCCCGCCCGCCCGCCCGCCCGCCCGCCCGCCCGCCCGCCCGCCCGCCCGCCCGTCCGTCCGTCCGTCCGTCCGTCAGTCCGTCCGTCCGTCCGTCCGTCCGTCCGTCCGTCAGTCCGTCAGTCCGTCAGTCCGTCAGTCCGTCAGTCCGTCAGTCCGTCAGTCCGTGACCCCGTCACTCCGTCCGTCCGTCCTGCCGTCCGTGTAATATGTATAAACCAAATTAAGGTGTATAGTAATCACTGTACCGTTAACTTGTGTGCCTTACCCACTGTAAATATATACCAAACTCACAAAGTATTCATTATGCGATACTATGAGCCACTTACTTTTCTAACCACGCGGATTCATTAAACATGTGTATATCAAATCATGTTCTATTAGATATTTACAATATTTGTGCTTTATAGAACCACCACTCTCACAAGACGTGCATGTGACACTGAGTATGTTTTTATAGAGCAATAATCATCATATATTCTTGAATGATCAATATAAGTCATCTCGATGCTGGGTAATAATACATTGCGGTGCGCAATTGTGATTTTATATGACCTTGTGTTTTTGGCAAATATATCTCTACTTATACTATAACCGTTTATACCTTAAAGTTATATGTGTGAGGTGACTGCGTCAACAGAGTGAATGGAATGGTTATCACTATGCTATGTTTTACTATCTTTTGTATTACATAACATAAACATTAATCTCTGCCTTTCTTTCTATGCACTCAGCTAGTCATTGAACTACTATATAAATCACATGGAAGTGATTCAGCAAACGTAAGTATCGTCAACTTGTATGCGCCGGTAAAAAGTCGATGCAGCCTTCATAAAGGTTACTGGGAAAACTAACACAACAACGGCAAAGTTGACGGCAGTTGCTACTAACCGGAATGCGTGCGTTCGTGATTGATAGTGAGATAGGCACTAGTGTAATTCTCTGATGAACGCAGACGCAGGATGTATTCCTATGCTTCAGGCATTCAGTGCTGCCTAAAAGCAGGTGCGTCTCCAAGGCAAAGATTGCTGTTTTGTCTGAAACCGTAGCTATGCGGTGCAGTTTACTCACAATGTTTACCGAACATTCATATTTCAGACGATGAGTCTTACAGCTGAGTAGCCATGGGTGGTCTACATACAAAGCAAATGTCATGCCAAGTCACATGTGGTTATAGATGATCACCTCACGTAGGTTCGCTTGGCATTCATTGCGCACCGAATGCTGAGAACGCAAATTGACACGCACTGAGTCTTCGGTGTATCATGCATGTAAAACATCCGAAATATAATTGACATGCGACTCAAACATTAGAGAAAACATTAATATGTTTCTACGCATATATAATCATGGTTATATAAATATTCGCATGTTATATTATTTCAGTTTGTGTGTACGTTTGTATATGTTTGTGTGTATATACGTGTTTGTGTGCGTGTGTGTTTATTTGTGTATGTTTGGGTGTGTATGTGTGAATGTGTGTGAATGTGTGTGTTTGTTTGTGTATGTATATGACCGTGCGTGAGTGCGTGTGTACGTGCGTACTCGCGTGCGTGTGTGCGTGTTGGCGTGTGTGCGTGACCGTACATGATAAATTGATAACTCCGCTGTTATACTGGCTTTCAAGCTGAATTCGATGCAATAGGGAGACTTTCAAAGATGATGCCATATTATAGAAATAAGTGTGTGTATATAAATAAATATATATAAAACATACATACAGCTGTATATATATATATATATATATATATATATATACATATATATATATATATATATGTATGTTTTATATATGTGCATATATAAATAAATAAATAAATGCATAATATATATATATATATATATGTATCCTACCAGAAAGCAATGAGGCCTTGGGTGGGGGGACACTGCTCACAAGGAACCGTGTCTATGGCGGTTGACCCCTCACCTTTGTTGCTTCCAAATACTAGTGGAAGATTAGCAGTGCTGGGAATGTTATATATCATGTATGTAGGATAGGATTTGGTAATAAAATTTGCCCTTTTACACACTTAATATATGTTGTCAAGTGTTTATATTGTTGCACCAAACGGGCTACGGCCTCATTACTTTCTAGCAGCTACATAAATATTATTCTAATGCTAGAATTTCGCATATATATATATATATATATATATATATATATATATATATATATATATATATATATATATATATATATAAATGCATTATATATATATATATATATATATTGTATGCATACATATCATATATATATATATATTATGCATATACAGCATACATATATTTTGCATTATATATCCGATAAAAAACAATACCATACATTTATCTAACATTACGATACATATAACAACTAGTTTGCATAAGGTAATACTCCTTTCGAATCAACTTTATGTAATGGATGTATCGACATAACTGATCAGTAGAATGGTTAAATGTGTTTCATTTCATAATTTTGAACACTGTTGAGTGTTGTCATCTAACAAAAGGCAACTTCAGAGCTAGACTATCTTCCCGGCGAAGTAAAGCAGCCGGAAGAGAGCCGGTTAGGCGCGCCTAGCGGCACTGTTGGCTGAGATTGTCTTCAGAGTTTTGCAGGGCGATCTGCCATGGATCCTGTGCAATCTAATGGTGAGCGATGATGAAAGGAATACGAAATTGTTTTGTTTTTCAGTAAACTAAACAAAGCAGAGATTGGACGGTCAAGCGTAAGTATAGTTCTTGTACGCAGCGTAAGCAACTCGAATCCACCTACAACAGTTTATCGTAGGCACGTGATTAAAACTGCAAGTAGTCTCAATAGATGTTTCAATCCGGAAGTATCAGCATCAGTTTTGGATCTACGCCACATATTGTAGCGCACATAACTTGTGCATATATGCACATGTCTTTGCACCATTTCATGAAGGTTGGGCAGTAGTTGCCACGTGTACAGTTGTGATCGCATTTCACCTTTCTCGTGTCGCAGTTACGTAGGCACATCAACACAAGTCGGGCATCGACCGCCTCCGAGACTTGCCAGAGGGAAAACTGGACGAAGGCAACGAGGATCAAGCTGTGTGTCTGAGGAAAGGGCAACAAATGATTTTGGTAGATCTACTTATCTGTATATCTCTCTTTCTCGCTCTCGCTCTCGCTCTCGCTCTCGCTCTCGCTCTCGCTCTCGCCCTCGATCTCGATCTCGATCTCGATCTCGCTCTCGCTCTCTCTCGCTCTCTCTCGCTCTCGCTCTCGCTCTCGCTCTCGCTCTCGCTCTCGCTCTCGCTCTCGCTCTCGCTCTTGCTCTCGCTCTCGCTTTCACTCACACTCTCTCTCTCTATTTTTGTATGACTCCTCTCTCTGTCCCTATTTCTCTTTCTCTCTTTCTCTTTCTCTTTCTTTTCTCTTTTTTTCTCTCTCTCTCTCTATCTATCTATCTATCTATCTATCTATCTATCTATCTATCTATCTATCTATCTATCTATCTATCTATCTATATATCTATCTATCTATATATCTATCTATCTATCTATCTATATATATATATATATATATATATATATATATATATATATATATATATATATATATATATATATATATATATATGTATATATATATATATGTCTGTGTGTTTGTGTGTTTGTGTGTGTTTGTGTGTGTTTGTGTGTGTGTGTGTGCGCGCGTATACAATAACAAATACATACCAACGATGTCATTGTTAATGGTACTTCACGCCGTGTGATGGTGTAGGTCGCCTACTGAAAACTGATAAACAAGGAAGAGTGAAAGTTATATGTTCACGCAAGGTATATTAATATATACCTTGCTATAGCGAATACTAATAATCTACAGTAGTTCGTGATATATTATGCCGCTGTGTGAACTAGATTCCACAGAATGATACGTTGGAATCTAGTTGTGTAGTTGTGACGTAGTGGGCTTGCACAGTTTCCTTGCATAGAAAGGTCTATACGTAATATATGCGAACCATAGTTCGAGTACTAATTAGTGTCAATTTTGCAACTCAGATATGCGGAATATGTCTGGCTACTTTGTCTACAATTGATACAACATAAACATCGTGAACTTTACTGTGATATATATTTTAACATGTTTCGTACATATGCGACAACAATAACTACATATTTATTGAACCTTTTTTATATTATACATACATCAAAAATACAATGTGTGTGATTGTGTACGTGTGTGTTTTTGTTTGTTTGTATGTTTGTGCATGTGTGTGTTTGTGTGTTTGTGTGCTTGTGTGTTTGTTTGTGAGTTTGTGTGTTTGTGTGTTTGTGTGTTTGTGTGTTTGTGTGTTTGTGTGTTTGTGTGTTTGTGTGTTTGTGTGTTTGTGTGTTTGTGTGTTTGTGTGTTTGTGTGTTTGTGTGTGTTTGTGTGTTTGTGTGTTTGTGTGTTTGTGTGTTTGTGTGTTTGTATGTTTGTGTTTGTGTGTATATTTGTGTGTATAAGTGTGTATATTTGTGTGTGCATGTGGTTACGTGTGTATGTATGTAAGAGTATGTGTTTGTGTGTTTGTGTGTATAAATTTGGTTGGCGATATAATGGTGTATATTTGTTACGTTTTAAAACATTCTAAAAAGACATATAATACTTATGCATCGTAACCATAAACATGTTGCGAATACTAATTGTTAATAATAGTAGCCAACTTAGAATAAACGAATATTGCTTATATTGAACCCTTCCTTTCTTTATAAACGTACATTCGTCACTCACACCCTTCATTTCATTCATCCACCAATCATTTTTCCACCAACATCATCCACCCATCACGTGTCCACCAACATAATCCACCCATCACTTGTCAACCAACATCAACCACCCATCACTTGTCTACCAACATCATTCACCCATCACTTGTCAATCAACACCATCCACCCATCACTTGTCTACCAACATAATCCACCCATCACTTGTCCACCAACATCATCCAACCATCACTTGTCAACCAACATCATCCACCCATCACTTGTCAATCAACATCACCCACCCATCACTTGTCCACCAACATCATCCACCCATCACTTGTCCACCAACATCATCCACCCATCACTTGTCAATCAACATCACCCACCCATCACTTGTCCACCAACATCATCCACCCATCACTTGTCAATCAACATCATCCACCCATCACTTGTCCACCAACATCATCCACCCATCACTTGTCAATCAACATCATCCACCCATCACTTGTCCACCAACATCATCCACCCATCACTTGTCAATCAACATCACCCACCCATCACTTGTCAATCAACATCATCCACCCATCACTTGTCCACCAACATCATCCACCCATCACTTGTCCACCAACATCATCCACCCATCACTTGTCAACCAACATCATCGACCCATCACTTGTCTACCAACATCATCCACCCATCACTTGTCAATCAACATCACCCACCCATCACTTTTCCACCAACATTATCCACCCATCACTTGTCAATCAACATCACCCACCCATCACTTGTCAATCAACATCATCCACCCATCACTTGTCAACCAACATCATCCACCCATCACTTGTCCACCAACATCATCCACCCATCACTTGTCCACCAACATCATCCACCCATCACTTGTCAACCAACATCATCCACCCATCACTTGTCCACAACATCATCCACCCATGACCTGTCCGCCAACATCAGCGTTATCTGATATGATTATTTACGAGCGCTTGTTTTAGGAAGAATAATATAGAATAATATACTATATAGAAGAAATAAAGACTGGGTAATGTTTGTTTTATTTCTTCCATTGGAAAAATATACTATGATATTACATAAGATACATCCTATATATATATATATATATACATATATATATATATATGTATATATATATATATATATATATATATATATATGTATATATATATATATATATATATATATATATATATATATATATATATATATATATCAGTGAGTTAGTGTTTCGTGTCCATTCGTGCGCCTGCTTGGTGGTATATATATATATATATATATATATATATATATATATATATGTATATATATATATATATATATATATATATATATATATATATATATATATATATATAAATATATGTACTTACTTACTTTCTTACTTATGTACGCACACATACACGTACACGTACACGTACACGTACACGTACACGTACACGTACACGTACACGTACACGTATACGCACACGTAAATATGTGCAATAGTTCTGCTGTGATTTTTCAACAACTATAATTGCAACTGGCACTTGCCAGACAGATATGCACACAGTAGACAATCCCCCAGTATATTTCTGGCCTGAAAATGAAAATACATGAAATATATACCAACATCTACGTACCCTCAACGAATCTTTGGTCCTCGGAAGTATGAATAGGAACATCATATGCAAGTCTTTACAAATATTACTCTACTTGAAATACCAGCTTTTGAATTTTATTATCTGTCCCGTGATTCTGGATGTTGAGTGCTGTGCAAACGTCACTGAAGTGGTTTCCTGATATATATATCAAGCCTCTCGCCGCGAGAGGCAATATGAATGCCAACTGTACTTCAATGACGGCCGACTTTACCTGCGGTAGGAATGTGGGAATTAATGTCAACCGATACGTGGATGATATTTTTCGAGCAAGTCCTTTTAAAATGTTTATAGTAAACGTATTGGTATTTGTCCAACCATAAGTGCTTTATTAAGGTTTGAGTTTACCATTACAAGGAAAATATGAGGGTATGCGTGTTTGTGTGTGCATGTGCATGTGCGTGTGCGTGTGCGTGTGCTTGTGCGTGTGCGTGTGCGTGTGCGTGTGCGTGTGCGTGTGCGTGTGCGTGTGCGTGTGCGTGTGCGTGTGCGTGTGCGTGTGCGTGTGCGTGTGCGTATTTGTGTGTGTATATGCGTGATGTGTGTGTGTGTGTGTGTGTGTGTGTGTGTGTTTGTATGTGTGTGCGTGTGTGTGCGCGTGTGCGTGTGCGTGTACGTGTACGTGTGCGTGTGAGTGTTTGAATGTGTTGGTGTGAGTATGTCTGTGTGAGTTTGTGTATATGCGTGTGAGTGTTTGTATGCGTTTGTGTGCGTGTGTGTATGTATGCGTGTGTTTGTTTATATGACTGTGTATGTATGTATATATGTGTGTGTATGTGTGCCAGTTCCTGCTCATCTGCAGATGAGCACGCTGTGACGTGATGGGTTGTCATTCCATATCCGTGTCTGTAGCAATCGAGTAAATGTGTAAATATATTTCAGACCTTCTGTGTAAATATATATATATATATATATATATATATATATATATATATATATATATATATATATGTGTGTGTGTGTGTGTGTGTGTGTGTGTGTGTGTGTGTGTGTGTGTGTGTGTGTGCGTGCGCGCGCAGTTCTCCATTTGTCCTATGCTAAGTGTAGTTAATAGTGAGTGTGGATAACAGCATTCTTGTGTAACCACTCAGAGACTTGGATACTGAGTATCAATATCCTAGACTTACACAAGCATAGGGACACAGACACGTTTACAGAGGTGACACAGGAGCCAAGGAAAGTAACATATTTGACCTCCAATCACATAAGATGCCAAGTTCAATACCGACCGTTGAATGGCAGGTGTTTGAGACATGTCTACCTACAATTTAACATTCAGCTATAAAATATGATGTGATTTATTGTTCAAATGTGAGACTCTGTATACTTAGCTGACCGTAATTACATTGACTATCAGTCTTTCCCAATAACGTTAAGTACTAGTGTTTTAAGCGCTGTGTCTAGGCTGTTTTAAGTCAGTGTTTAGCTGGTGTGAGATGCGTTTGCTGGTGTTCGTGTTTAGCCCAATACTTGCATGAATGCTTGATATGATTTAGTTTTCAAACTGGGTAGACCGACAATATTTATACGAGGAACATATTTGTGTTACAATTAGTTATGTGTATGTACATAAAATACGTTAGTTGAACTAATTACGTATATGTACACATATCAATCCGTCATGAATAAATAATTAAACATATTAAACCCTTGAGTGTACTATACAAACGTGTTCTATCAAATCTATTCACGAAATTGAAATGTTGACGTATCGAACCAGATGTTTACTGTTATTAATCTTAGCTGCAATTCCCAATGTTCATTTTATTGGTATTAACAAACGAATAAATTGTTCACTTAATTCGTCATGGTAACCTTAACCTCAGTGTGGTTGGCATGAATACGTTTTGTCTTTAAATAATACAAATGTTGTAACAGTTGAGTGCTCATAAGAAAAATCGATATGAATGATTATGAATGCTGTTTATCATGGCCGTCACGAGTGTTGTATTGTTGTAGACACGAAGTAATATACAGCCTGCGGTAAGGTCGTTTTCGTTTTAAAGTAACAGCCATAGCAAAGACAGATCAACAGCACGAGAGGGCATAGGTGTGTAAAGACATCCGGATAAGGAGAATATTTGAAGTAGACAAAGGAACAGTGGAAGAACTGAGGGAGGAGGGTGGATGGAAAAAACTGTTCAGAAGAAGCCGTTTAAGAACATAGTATAGCAGACGGAAAACTGAACGTATGGAAGAAGATTCCTTGACCATGAATTCGGATACCCGAAGGGTAGACGGGAGAAGGACAAGAGGGAGACCTTTACTGTTCTGCAATGACTTCATAAAGAGCTATGTGAAACAATTTCCACAGAGGGTCTGAGATGGAAGAAACACATGCAATCGGGTCTGCACAGCGGGTGAGGCATGACCGCACAGGCCTGTGCGAACATGCCCCAAGCATCCAGCACGTGAATAATTATGAATTCCGCGAAAATGCTACTTATGAAAGTATCCTTTAGTTCACACATCATAAAACATTAAAATGCAATTTGGAATTATGAAAGACAATTGATATGCACGTCTTACAGTTAAAGTAATACACATAACAGCATATGAGTAAAATTACATCAGTTTTTACGAAAATAGCATTTTATGTCATAACTTTTTACTTATTCACTTCTATCAAAACGTATATGCAAGTAGTTGATTTGGGGGTTAGACGATGCCGCTTAGCATGATTCCACTAACCAGATGTTACGCGATGCGCAAATAATAGGGTGTGCGGACATGCCTCAGCGTGCGGATATGCCCCTATTTCCCCTACGAGAACTACTGAAGGCGTACTTCAACTCGGGAAATGGCAGTGTCCCGTGGCAAGACGCTATGGTCTAAGCATGTCAAAAGAGAACGTCAGAAGAGAATGCTAGGCTAAATGTTCGGCAAATTATCGCCAAAAACATTACTAAACTTAATTAAACTTACTTGCATATTGCTGAAGGATTCCCTCTTTCGTAGGTACGGGGACAGAAAATTCAGTTGGGATAGAACCCATTCCTGGCGTCCTGACTTTCTCTTTGCCTCACTGCCACTTTTCGCCAGCCTTCTATACCGGTTAAATTGCGTGCGAAGACAAATACTTTTTTTCTTCACCTCTTGTGCTGGAAAATGTGAGTTGTATTTGTCACAAATAAGTACTGTTGGACAAGCGTGGTGTACTTATGAAATTAATATGGACAGAATTATGCCTTCGTGTTGAAAACAAGATAAACAAAAAATATATATATATATATATATATATATATATATATATATATATATATATATATGAGAGAGAGAGAGAGAGAGAGAGAGAGAGAGGGAGAGAGAGAGAGAGAGAGAGAGAGTATGCTGTGTGATCTCAAACTATTTCATCGTGAGACACGAACAATATAGACAACTTAGATATACGGCCCACGAATTTTGGCGCAGATATACGACACACAAATTTTACCGCAGCACTACGACGGAATTTGATTTTTCCAGTAAATGCTCGTAGGTACTTCACGCACAATTACGTTTTGCTAAATGTTTGGAATAATTGTAAAGAATACATGTTACAGATTTAGCTAAATTATTGGACAAACCTGGTGTAATTATGAAATTAATATGAACCAGAATTATGGCATTGTGTTAAAAATAAGACATTAAAAAAAATCAATTCCATTTGGCAAACATTGATACAAACTATTTTAACCTGTTTTATAATGATGTATAATATATATATATATATATATATATATATATATATATATACATATATATATATATATATATATATATATATATATATATATATATATATATATATATATGTATAGAGACAGAGAGTATGTTGTGTGATCGCCAACTATTTCATCATGAGACACAATTTACACAAATTAGTTATACGGTCCACGAATTTTAGCGCAGATATACGACCCACGAATATATGTTACAGATTTAGCTAAACTAATGAAGAAACCTGGCGTAATTATCAAAATAATACGAACATATGAACCACAATGATGGCATTATGTTGAAAACAACACATTTGATACACTTTATTCGTATATCTGCGCTAGTTCATCATAATACACGAACATTTTATACAACTTAGATATACGGTGCACGAATGTTGGCGTCTTCGACGAAATTTGAATTTTTCCAGTAAATGTTCTTAAGTACTTCACTTAAAATAACGTTTTGCTAAATGCCTGGAGTAACTGTAAAGAATATATGTTACAGATTTAGCTTGTAAATATCGTTTCACGGTAACATTTGATAAGACTAGAAAAAAGGGCAAAACATCACTGGACCCATGATTACTGCCACAACAGTACGACACCGGCGTCTTATAATTTCGGGTTAGGAAGATTTATTGTACATTTTACACATACGCTACCTGTCATATTTAATTCCTCCGCAATCTCCCGATATACCCTTTCTTTTAAGACATTACTCAGATAGTTCTTATCGGCTATATCATATAATACTGGGAATTGTTGCCATGATATTATCAATCGCGCCTCAACCTCTTCTGCCCCAGTATCGGCCATATTCAGCTTTGAATGAAGTATCACGTGACTCCAGGCTCGCCCTCTCATTGGCAAATGCAATCGAGACGGGGTCAAGACGAGGTCAAAACACCTCAAGACGCTTCCGAAAAATCAAACATGTTTAATCCTCAAGACTCGCTTGCGACGCCCTCGCAACACCTTGAGACGCGCTCGAAACACCTTGAGACGGTCTTGAGGAGCCCACACGCCGCGAAGACTCGCTTGAGACGCGCTTCAAGAGACGCGTCTCAAGCGCGTCTCAAGCGATTTTTTTCGGTGTGCGGGCTTAAGAACGGGCGCTGATGTTTACACGCGCATGCACAATGTGAGTTTAAACGAATCTCTGCCCAGGCGTGACGTATGCCGTTGACACTACGCCAGAGCGCGTCAGAGCAGATAAAAGCGGTCACTGCGCATGCGCGATATGGGTTTAGACGAAACATGGACTGGCCGAATATGGGACCACGTCTACTATTTTTACTGGTTTATATTCGTATAAGTACATCACTCCAACGAATGGTTAAAATATTGTAATGAAAAACAATCATGGAAAATGTTACAGATGTGACACTGATAAACTGTGAAAGATTGTACAGTTTTTGTTGTTGTAGTACCAATAAAGTGGATTAGCCTAGGTAGAGCGAATATTAGTCCTACCAGTATGCACTGAGCATCTGTGTGAATACATTCTTCGGGAAGTGTCATTGCACGTAATTTTAAATTCCAAGTCTAGTTCAATTTAATGGGACAACGTAACGAATAGTTATACCCGATCATCAACTGAATTACTACTTATACTATGCTGGTGAATTTAGGCTAATGTCATTAGTAATGACTGAAACATGTATTTTAGTTACCATCTACATCATACTTGTGTTCCCTCGTCGTCTTACCGACTGCCTCTCTCAGTCGTCTGCTAATTCCACGGCGATACGATCTGTGAATCAAATAGTCCTTCACGCATGGCATATATGTGCTATACGTATATTCGTCCTTCATTCCCACCAAAATGACACGCTTCTCGAGGAACAACTCGTCGATAGCTACAAACGCAGCGACTGTTGGCTCGGCTGTCATCAACAGACAACACCAGCTTGGCTCATAGCGGGCGCTGACGTTTACACGCGCATGCGCAATGTGCGTTTAGCGGAACCTCGGCCCGTGCGTAACGTATGTCGTTGACACTACGTCAGATCGCGTCAGAACAGATAAAAGCGGTCACTGCGCATGCGCGATATGCGTTTAGACGAATTGTGGACTGGTCGAATGTGGGACCACGTCACCGGTCAATAGTTGCTCAAGATTGAGCATTGAGACCGTCTCAAGGTTTATTTTCTGTTGATGTAGTTTTTATTATATACCTTTATCCGGTTTGTCAAGGATGATTCATTTGAAAAAATAGTGTTTAATAGGTCCGGGTGGCCTCTCCAGTAATTCCTCTGTAATGTTTCTAACTTTCTACCTCCATTACCTACTTCAATGACACTATCATGATGAAATATTTTAATGAAAAAATACCGTATGTTTGAGTATGTGTCCTTTTTAAAAGTTGATGTTGCAATTAACGTTGGTGTTCCTGTTAGGTAAGATCGGAAATTTGAGTCTGGTTGATGCAATTTAGGCATTTTGCGCGATATTCCGAACGAACCCACTTTTGCCATAGCAGCGCTACCTGGTGAATGACGTTATAACTACAAAGACAAATACTTAGGGTAAGTGTCAAAAATGGAAAGTACCGGCGAAAATGTATCAAATAAATGTTCTGTTAAATTACCAATTCTGGTCAAACATACAATTTATATGTTATTTTACATTTAGTGTACTTTTTTGGCAAGAAATACCCATATAATTTAGAACTTCTGTAATTTCGACTTTGACTGAGAATTAGCTGACAAGTGGCAGTACAGTACAGTACAGTGGAGGTTTATATCATGTCTTTGACATATATTTACTAATCTTTTTTATAACTTATACAACTTATTAATTATTTTAACTATCTTTTTTTGATTGTGTTTATCTACATGTATAAATTGAATATTTATCAACTGTAAAATCGGTTGTATTGGTTATACTTATTTTCTGTTATACTACGGTTTTACATCATAATATAACCAATAACTTTATTTGATTACCACTTTGTTGGTTTTCTACTTTGCATCTGCATAACGACTGATCTTATATTCTTTAACTTCAGAATAAAATTACATTGACATCACTGGTATTTGCTAACTATTTTTGTGCAGCTTGAATCGGTTATTGCATTAAAAAGGGCCCAAGACTTGTGAAGTAACTATTTTTATAGGAAACATTATACAGAATTCTGCAGAACTGCACAAAATATTCTTATATAATTTATCTTTACCGACCAGGGGAGGTTATATGGAATTAATTTTAAAAGAAAAATGTAGTACGTGTAACATTTTCTCAATTTTTGTATTGACACTCCATGTTGTAATGTCACTACTATTCACCAAAATCACAAGTCCAAAGGAATTCAGGTCCTCTTGGGCCATTTTTACTATCTTGTATTTTAATTTCAACTTGCTGTTTTAAATTACTTATGTGTTTTCATTGAAAGAGTGTACAATATTGTTTGTATAGTGTGTATACATGTTATGATAAATGATGGGCGTATGCTGCTGATATTTCTAAGGGCACCCCAGGGCCTCCCAAAAATCTGCATGTCCACATTTTGCCTGTGTGCCCGGACTGGATGGGAAATGATACTTGTGTATTAGCTGGCTTGACCCCATCTCTCATCAACGCAATCAGCATGTTCGATGCTCGATCCAGTGAGAAATTCCAGACAGCTACAATCAATCAGTAGCAACCCTCTTTATATTCCTTATTAGATTAGAATTAGAAGGAAATATAGTTTCGTTCTGCCAGCATCTGAAAACCTATTTCTATAAAGCTGCCTATCCTCCTTCAAATTCCTATAGCACCTTGATCCATCCATGGATGACTGGCACATTGTTATATGATTACGAGATTGCATAATGCCTTGGTGTCAGTTGTGCCTATTGAAACAATGTCTGAAGGTACCTCAACAGTTATTGCCAACATCACCTAGATTTAAAGTACAATATCAAAATGTCAGCGCTATTTTACTAAGTTCTAAAGCCATTGATGATAGTTCAAACAGTCGTGAATTTACTCAAAAATAGTAAACACATTTTTGTTTTCTAAATGTCATTGATTGCAGTAATAATATTTATATGAGAAACGAAATTGAGATTTGTCTGCATAGTGGTAATTTAGACATTATACATCATTGTTACACACAATTATAATGTTTTTTTTGTGTGTGCAAATAAATAATTTCTATGACAGCAGAAATATGTATATTTGGACAAGTCCAGTGGCATTTAGCATGAAATGTGGAATTTATAGTTTTATATTTTGGGTTGATGGACATTTTTCAATATATAGCGTGGAATGTAATGTGGAATCAAACAATGTGCTTTTATTTCCTTTATATCCTTTAACATTGTATAATGCATTGCAATTTGCTGTACATAATTTAATCTGCAGTCTGTACTGGTACTGTTCATAAGTGAGATGATTAATATTGTATTATGTATACAAACACATGTATGTGTGTATATAATATACATATGCAGTGTATTATATATATATATATATATATATATATATATATATATATATATATATATATATATATATATATATATATAATACACTGCATATGTATATTATATACACACATACATGTGTTTGTATACATACATACATACATATATATATATATATATATATATATATATATATATATATATATATATATATATATATATATATATATATATATATATATATATATATTTGGAAAAAAATTAATGTTGATAGTAATATTTATGTTTTTCAATCTGGTCTTCAAATTATAAACAGCAAGTCTGTGGACACCGTAAAATGGTTCACAAAAACGTTTCCAACATGGCACAATTTGATGTATTATTTTATTGAAACGTGGAATATAGCAACAACCATTTTGCTACGTGGAATTAAGCAACTAGAAATGTGCCTGTTTTGCAAAAAGTGTGCAGAAATGGCAATGTAACATATCAAGAATAAATATATAGCTTGTATATTTTTGTTGGAATGATTAACTTAACAGAACATTTCCGATACGTTAGTTTACCGTTACTTAGCACTTTTGGCACTTGCCCTTATTTAATCTTATAGTTGCAATGTCATTCACTAGGTAGCGCTACTGTGCCATTAGAAAATACTCGTTCAGATGATCGCATAAAATACCCAAATTGTGTAATTCCTGGGTGATGTACAGGTTCAATTTTTTTAGTAGTGCTCACACAAACCATACATATACAGTCAATGACCAAATTATCTACCAACACCATATATTACGTGGTCGTGCGTGGTCGTGCGCCTTCTAGTCAAACCCGTAGACTTGTTATGATATAGAGTATAGTCTGCATAAAGTAATCGTGCTATGCACACGGTTGAGACTATATTAACCAGGTGATTGTTTTATGTATATCTTATTTTACAGTTATCATGTTCTTGTAATGAAATTAATCCGATTGGCAAGCGACTGAGCGATAACATACGACATTTTTGTTTGGGTGGAACTAACGTTGCAACTTAAACATTTCGAGAGGTATAATAAATACAAAAGTAACAAGTTGTCTGCATCGCTTGACTTACATTATTAATCCCAAAGGGTTCGTCATTTTCTAAGTAACAAATGCAGTGGTATCCCTTGAATGTGTTAATCTCACAAATGCATCATCCACATGGGCCAAATGCCACCCCCATGGCCATGCCTGTGGGCATGGCATGGCCTGTGTGCTGCATGGTTGGCAAAATGTCACACATACAGTCATTAGAAAAATTAAAACTAATTACAGATGTTATAAAAAGCGTAGTAAGATATTATATAGACATCATCCATTTATAGTTAAAATGTATATATAAAATGTAGCTACGGTCATTATAAAAGAGCATAGTGAAATGTTAAATAGATGTAATGAAATTGTATTTCAAAATTTATAATAACAAAATAAGTTAATGTAACCATAGTTATATGAAATGCTTGGTAAAATGTCACATAGGCATAATCAAAATATATTTTAAATTGATGATAAATATTAATGATAATAATTAAATAAAACGTCAGAGTTTTTCACACCCAGGGCAATTATGGGTATACAGGACATCATATGAAAAGCCTCACAGAGTAGACTTTGTAAACAGTTTATAGGGTGACTGGCTCTGCCCTTGAGTGTTGTTTATGTAACTGTGCTGGGGCAAAGATACTCGTGCTTAGCCGACTGTTGCTCGGCTAAAATAAAATATTTAAAAATAAAATTATTGAAAATATAGGAACACAAAATTAAAAGTAAATGAAAAGTAGGCCTACATTGGATATATTAATTTAAACATGATCAAGTGAAAGAAAAAAGCTTGCTTGAAAACCCCAATGTGGAGTAAGGCCGTTGTTGCGCTTACATTTTCCCCGTCATTAAAAACGTTCTTATTGACGCAATAAATGTAAAATCATCAATGTCCAGCGAAACAACAAAGCATTTTCTGTATAAATGCCACGAGCTGTTCGGTAACTCTCCTGTGAAGATTACTGTGAAGAGTTTCTTAAAATGTCATTCAATGCAATACAATATTACGTTTTCTTAGAAATCACTGTCACGGATTATGGCGCACTACTGTCACGTGATTTACGCTTGCTATCAAAATATGTCTCGAAACTTGTTTGCCTCGTATTATTTTGTGACAAATAACTTTGCTGAGAGGTTATGTACATCCTAACGAACAACCCGTAGTATTTATACTATAAATGCTTTATAAAAACGCTCTATATTAGTGATTTTACATATATCGCACATACGCAGAAACGTCAATCGGAACGTTTATAACACCGGAAAAATGTAAGTGCTACACCCTCTATTAATTTAAACATGATCATGTTAAAAATAGCTTGAAAAGCCCAATCTGCGGTAAGGCCGTCCTGGCGGTGAAAGCGACAGCCCATACAGACTTTTGGCAGAGTTCAGGTGTGAAAAAGTGCTGCCAACTCAGGGAGTCTGGTTAATCGAGGTTAACGTGAATAATCAAATCGATCTGTATTACCGCCAAAAATATGTTAAGTTCAATTTTAACTGCATAAGTGGTGTCATTTTATCAAATGTTTGTGAGTCCACGTGAAGAAGTTGGTCGTATATTACCTTAGTATAATTGGAAAAATGCAAATTTTGTATTACAAAACTGACTTTGAAATAGGCCTTGACATACACATGAGCACCAACTTTCGCCATCGGGCGACCAATCTATATAGTTTAATAATGGTATAATGTAACCTTTCTGTTAGTATGACAACATGACAAAAATGGTATCAAATAACGTATTTTATGGGAGTATGTTCAATACGTGGAAGGGCCACAACAAAGCTGCCAACTCAGTGATATTGTGTGGAATTGACTTTCCAGTCCTCATATCTTCCGATCCATTGTCATTCTGTCGTTCATATATATATAGACCCCGCTAAATATGACTTATTCTACATATTATGTCATCATGCTGACAGATGAGTTATATTAACCACTGTTTAATGGTACACAAAGTGTAAATTTCACTCAAAGCACATAGATATATTTTAACTCCGTTCCAAGCTGATCCTGCAATTACAGAATCCCATCTGTATCTGATGCTGAACTTTGCCATTTTATACGACATACCTACTAATCAAAATGTGGTGCAGATTAAAATGACTAAAACCAGATATTAATCACAAGAGGAAATAAAAACGCTAAACTGATTAAAAAATGATCCTATATGTAGTGATATCACATAATGTCCTCTAAATGTCTGGTCATGTCAGCAAGTTTGCTCAAAGTGTCTAATAATGTCACTAAATGTCTAGTTTTGTCACTAGATGTCATCTACGTGTTTTGCTAGTTTCAATAAGTGTGGTCTACATGCCTGGTAGTCTCACTAAGTGTCCTCCAAATGTTTGATACTTTCACTAAATTACTTCTTTTGTTTTGGACAGCCAGGTGACTGTAGCAAGTGTGGATGGCTACAATGAAGTGGTGACGAATCAGGCTGCTGCATATTGACAACAAAAACTGTCAAGTTCTGGTGTTTTAACCAGTATGGTGACAATTACAACAGCAACATAAACAGACAGTGACCCGTATAACGTCTGCCATAGCGTATGACATCGAACCAAGTCATAAAATGTTACACCTCTGGCTACAAGAGTGTATTTTGAATGTGACAGAATGACAGACTTAGTGAAACAAAGTGTTCAAAGGTATATCATCTCAAGGCTGATCTTTTGCATTCATAGACTAACGATAAGTCATTCAAGACACTTGGAAACAGTGTTTATTGTGTGCTATCACAAAGAAACATGTTTGTGATCATATTACAAAACTAAAAAACTGTTTTAATATGGTGAATCGCATGATTTACACCAATGTGCAGATTCACACTGATAGCAGACCCTTTATGATGTGGATTCATTCTATTGTTGCATGGTCTTTGTAAGGGTACACACATTTGTTCTATGGTAATCTGATTTCTTAACTAATGAGGTTCTTTAAGTATGAATTCATATAAGACAACTGAAGTCATTGAGAACAGATTCAAGTGTGACACTTGCGAACAATATTTCTTAACAAAAGATGACTTATCAATTCATGTACGCACCCACGCAAGGGTGAGACCCTTCAAATGCGACATCTGTGGGGCATACTTCTTGTGTAGTAGCCATTTGAAGGTACACATTCGTATCCATAGTGGGGAGTAACCATACAAATATAATACCTGTGGTGCACAGTTCTCGACACATGGACGTTTGAAGATACATATGCGTATTCATACTGGGGAGAAACCGTACAAATGTGATACCTGTGGTGCACAATTCTCGAAAAATGAAGGTTTGAAGAGTCATATCCGTATATATACTGGGGAGAAACCGTACAAATGTGATACGTGTGGTGTAGATTTCTCAGAAAGTGGAACTTTGAAGACACATAAACTTAGGCATACTGGGATGAAAACCCACATATGTGATACGTGTGGTGCACAATTCTTGAGAGGTTCTAATTTAAAGGCTCATGTGCGTATTCATACTGGTGAGAAACCATACAAATGTGATACCTGTGGTGCACACTTCTCGTCAAAAGGAATTTTGAACATACATGAGCGTGTGCATACTGGGGAAAACCCTATAAATGTGATACGTGTGGCGCACAGTTCTCACAAAATAGTAGTTTGAAGACACATAGACGTATCCATTCTGGGGAGAAACCTTACAAATGCAATACGTGTGATGCAAAGTTCTCAAAAAGCTGTCAACTGAAGATACATGTGCGTATTCATACAGGGGAGAAACCATACAAATGTGATACCTGTGGTGCACACTTCTCATCAAATGGACTTTTGAAAACACATGTTCGTATGCATACTGGGGAGAAACCCTATCTGTGATGCACAGTTTTCACGAAGTAGTAATTTGAAGACACGTAACCATATACATTCTGGGGAGAAACCTTACAAATGCAATACGTGTGATGCACAGTTCTCACATAGTTTTCAACTGAGGAGACGTGTTGTGAGCGTCCATACTTGAACTGGCACAGTCCATGTAAACAACCACTGAGTTAACTATATTTGGAGATATTGAATAAATCACCCAGAATGCAACAGTCCTGCAGGACGATTGCTGCAACGTCGAATCCACTCCTAGTGTGTGTGCGTGCGTGCGTGCGTGCGTGCGTGCGTGGTAATATGACATCACAACAGGCATGTTTAGGCCCATGTGGTTGGAATCTGTAATTTCTCCTAAATGGCTGGAGCACCCGTGTTTGCCACCGCAGTGACCTTGTAGTAAATATTCGTAAGTTTACGTTCTGCTACTGAATATTATACTGCATTGGCGACCGGTTGTCGTACAATCTGTATACGTTACTGTTAATGAATTATGATACAGCATCGCGTAACATTTTGTTGTGTTTGGCAAAATAGAAACCTATTGTGACCTTGTATGTGTATAACGTCAATGTCGCTCGCACCACAAGTATCAATTCAAAAATGTTTTTGTGCCAACTCTTGACGGAGTGACAGATTGTCACAACGCTATCTTGGTGGGTTGTCACGTGGCTTACTTTATGAGAAAACTCATATTTGTGTGCATGTTTTGAATGTCCTTTCGATCGATTTTATAATATGGATGTCTGCCTACACACACACACACACACACACACACACACACACACACACACACACACACACACACACACACACACACACACACACACACACACACACACACACACACACACACACACACACGACGTCTTAAGTACGCTCCATGAAACTGGGCATCTGTTGAAATACAATGTCTTCTTCATGCGACATTATTGGTTCCTTCTCTCTATCAACCAATTTATTCCCCACTAGTTACTATCGACCTGGGCCCAGTTTCATGGAGCGTACGTACGACGTGGCAGGCAATAACCCGACAAACAGACAAAGACACATACACACACATACGCATGCACACGCACACACACATTTTATGATCAACAGTTTCAAATGCTTTCTTCCAATCAGACTATTATCTTTGCGTTTCGCTCTTTCTATTCGCAAATATGTCACAAACATAAAAACAAACATATAATGAGTCATAATTATGATTGACTGTTTTATGGTTTATGTAATTTACGCAATAGTCTTGTTGACTGTTCACAGTGTTGAGGCGACATCATAGCATCCAGAAAAATAACTGAAATAACAGTTCTAATTGTAGAGCGCAGTGGCTCAGGGATAGAGCTTCGGATTCTCGACTACGAGAACCCGGGTTCGAATCCTGGCTGCAGTGTTAAAACCTTGGGCAAGTTTTTTCACTCTACATTGCTCCAGTTCACTCAGCTGAATAAAAATGAGTATATGGCTATAGACAGTGGTGGATATGTGTACGAGCAGCCTTCGCGCATTAGTTGCAGCATATGGCTGGATGCTTCCCAGAGAAGCCGAGATGGTGTCTGAGTGAACAGGTCTATCAGGGAAGTAAAGTGCAAAGCGCTTTGAACGGTCCTGAGGACTGGATACTGCGCTATATAAGAACTTGCCTTTTTAATGTCCTCAAATAACGTGTATTATTATTCTGATATGAGTCTAATCTTGCAGAAGTTTAATTGATTACCCACCGTGTGCCTTGTAACAAAACATCCGTCAAACGATGATAAAAATGGCTGCCAACATGTGCGTTTGATCCTACATTTGGTTAACATTCCGGTTTCAGAATATTTTATATATGTCAAAAACATACAGAATTGTGTTAAAGTGAAAACTGAAATGCAAGCAGAAATATTTGTCGTAGGAGTAATATCGCCGCCATATTGATGCAGTTCACGCAAACCTATAACTGTTGACAATATCGTGGGCATAGACAACGCTTAACCGTTAACAAAGGTCATGCGCGCGTAACTATGACAGAGACAAAACCAAATCGCAGAAACATTAGCAGAACCACATAGAAACATTCTCACGTGTACCGTGTAAACAGAGGCTATCCACGTGGACACATGGTCGTTACTCATTGGTCGAAAAACGCCCTGTCGCTTAACCGGGGTGGTGAGTAAAAACTTGCTAGCGGGCCAGGATCACTGACCTCTGTATCGGTCAGTGACTTCTATATAGGTCAGTGACCTCTATATAGGTCAGTGGCCAGGATTCTCCTTTGTTACTCACGTAGTTTCAGTTATTATTAATGCGATGGGTCGAGAAAGTCAGAGAAAAGATAGACTAGGCGGAACGCTGTGAGTGTACACATTTGTATCACTTCCAATAACATGTAGTGCAATATGCAGTCATACAGGAGGCGTGTGCAATAA
>OZ024865.1:6797011-6819511 GCA_964017155.1 Oasisia sp. SBJ-2009 | reverse complement strand
TAGTTTTTCGTTCAGTCTGGATGGCTTAACTCTGCTTGAAACATCAACACCAAGTTGTGTACAACGTTCTGTGTATAGCTTCACTAAGTTAGACAGTTTGAAGATACTGCCCATAGGGTGTTCAACTTCTTGACAGTCTTCCGTGAACGACATCAATTCTGCAAGAGCTAGAGACTCAGGTGTCAGGTCGTCCCGTGTGATAGCTTCATTCTTCTTAGAGAGCGATCTGTGGCGTGTGTATAATGCCGTTAAAAATTTCTTGTGGTAATCTGCGTCCAACGCGGTTAAATCTACACAAGACATATTTGCAAGTAGTCGTGTGTCTCTTAGTTCAGTGACCATGTCTCGAACATGTCTGTTAAACTTAGGTGTTGAGGCTCGATTTTTTTCGTGATATACTGGTTCATCACAGAAGAAACATATGTTCTCGTTTTGTCACCAGACTTTGAAAGCGGTAGGTGAACCTCAGTCGTGATTTTACTGGTGTACTGGGATTAGTAGTTGGTTGTAGTTTCTCCTTTCGTCTCCTGGCGCGATCCACCTGGGTTTTGCTGCAAAGGAGCCAGCACGGTCACTTTGCACTATTCCGCACGAGAGTTCCTTCAAGTCCAGATATATCGTTCGATCGTGACAACTCTATCTGCAGTGGAAGTGCATTGAGGCATAGCAGTTCCTCTAGGTTGTCGGCTAATGACTTATAGCCCTTCGGGGTGTCTTTGGAGGTGCAATTGCATGGGTCCGTCAGATGTGCTTCGGATGACTGTTGACAGAGAACACATATTGACCAATTCATTCGTCACGTGTATGTCTCCGGTGGACGCAGACGCCAACTTCGCTTTCTTGGACATGTTGTGGTATGAAACTGTCTACATAATAAACAATATCAGGCGACTACATTGTTATCTACAGCGGACTACGTTGGGTATTAATGTGTCGTTATGGGTTGTATCTATGCGGTTCACTCGTAGGAAGCTCCACCGATACCTTAAACAAAACCATATATTAGCACACATAAACCATACTTAATTGTGTTTCTTTGTAAAGTATCTGCATCTTGACTGGAAAACAGTTCAACACCTACATGTGAATTATGAAAACACATGACGATATTAATATTAACATTTCATTGTACCAATAAACACAATACCAGACGTCATTACCATGGATAACCGTCAATACTAAAAGTAATATTGGCATTCAATCTGTCTTTTTTCCTGCAATATATAACAAAAATATATCTATAATACACCATCTGAAAGATACTATTTTTTTTATAGCCATTGCAATGATCTGTAACATGGAATATCCCATGCAGCGATGCTAATATGCTGAGCCAGTAATCAATCATCCCCCCAATTTTCGGTCATCATGAAATCGCCAAAAATTATGAAAACAACCCCCCTCGATAACAATTAAATTGTTAGCTGGTTACTTTGCTCGGATCAGATGTCACCAGATATAATTCAATTCTGCATACTTTAAACTGCTTATATGCAAATTGGCATACTTTCTGCCAAAGGTGAACACCTTTTTCACATATCTGCCCCACTAGTAAGAAAACCTGTTCAGCTTCGATCATCTAGTTCTCATTTACCTTTTGCACTTAAAGTCAATACTAATATTGAGACTAGGGCTTTTGGTATGGGTGCGCCTACCTTTGGAATACGCTTCCTTCTAGTGTTAAATCACTTGAATATATTGCTATATTCCGCGTCACTTAAATACATACCTTTACAATCTTGCCTATCAATCAATATATTGACAATTTGATTTTTATTGACTAATAGATTTGTTAACTTTTTGTATTGCTGTGCTTCTGAGTTTGGGTTCTAAGAATTTAGGCGCAATATAAATTACTTTATTATTACTATTATTATTTCTTTAAACTATATTCGCATCTTTATACAATATTATGTCATGATTCGACGTGTTAATCATTATACTGACATTACTATGCTCAAAGAATTTCTTTCAGAATCATACACTTCTTTAAGAATCATGTACTCCAAATTGTTCAGTGGTCGGCGAATCAGATGGATGGCACTTGGCTTGGGGGTCACGTGGCTTGGGGTCATTAATTTTGGCCTGGGGTCACTCGGCTTGGGGTCACATGGCTTGGGGTCACGATACTCCAACACGTGAACTGGAATCAATAAATGATCTCATTCCATTAATAAGAACAACTACTGACATCACATTCGAATTTTGAAGATCTAGGTAACTCTTCGCATATGAAAAATTGACTACTACGAAATTCTCAACATTTTATCATACTGTTTATTGTACGTTTCATTTCTCTGGCATTTCCTCTATTTCTGACCTAATATGTTACGTCTTTCCACTTGACACTTGGACTGCCGTGTCAAATCCACTTAAAACATGATAAAAATAGGTATTGGATAGACATAATCAGGATTGGTTCTCGAAACTCACACCTGATTAAGACACATAGTGCCTACATAGGACAACATGACCGGTCAGAACGACTCCACAAGACAACGACACTCGGTACGGTAACGTTTATTGTTGAACTTGTATTGAACGTGTATTTGCATTCTGCCCAACCCTACCCCTTCCTGTTTAGCATTGTGTACAGTATGACTGGTTAAACTGAGGCGATTCCTTCCCGAATGTTAAGACCTACTATGAGTATACGTGACGTTCTTTCTCATGTTTTATTGTCTTTGTAGTATAATCATAACACAAATATCATGGTTAAAGTAACTTCCGTTGGACGCAGGTATGTGTGTGTATGGATCTGGGTGTGTGTAACACCGGACATAATAGTGCGCAATGGAATATGGTACTTTTATAATAACACGTACGTGGGATAAAGCTTACATGTACAAACGCAGTTGTACCTTTGAAGTTCGAATGTAAGTTAACCTCAGTCAGTGTGGCTTATCACTTGTGTGGGTTGTGGAAATCATAGCTAATCTTAAAACGTTGTATTTTAGTAAATAAATACACGTATCGCATGCTGACTGAGAACTAAGTAAAATTAAACCATAAGATATATATATATATATATATATATATATATATACACATATATAAATGATATTATATATCATAGTCGAAATGCGGCTTAATTATAATTTAGGCGATTTTATCCGTTGCGTCTATACCTACATAATAATAATAATAATATAACACAATTTGTCTACGCTATCAATCTGGCAATTAAAGCCATTCTGAGGCAGATTACAGGACTATAAAGATTTCCCTAAAAAAGCTAAAACAGAGATGCAGTTGTAAACTAAATTCAATATAAACACATACTATTAGTCATAAAAATACTAAAATACTAATGCTGAATTTATTATGTTACATGTTAACAATTAATAACTTAATAATAAATAAATAATCATAAAATAGTTGATAAATAGTAGATATTAAAATGTTCGGATTGTATAAACGTTCCTTCAAAGTGAAAACGCTCCTTTAAACAGAAATGTATTCGGCTGCTTTTTGAAAGAACTCAGACAGATTATTGCAAAGATCATCCATCATATAAGCCTACCCTTACACAAAAATATCATTCAAATACCATTCAAATACCATTGTTTTTTTGAATGGTTTTTGAATGGTACTTGATTGGTACTTGAATAGTCCTAGGGGGTATACTGGCCAATGGTATTTGAATGGTATCTGAATGGTTTTTTGAATGATATTTAGAATGGTATTTTGAATTCAGTGTACCGTTCAGTGGTATCGAATGGTATTTTTAAATTACCGTTCAGAGTACCACTGAGTCCTGCTGAAATATCATTGATACTGAATGGTATTCAAAGGTAATCACTGGTATACCATTGGCTCTTTTTTGTAAGGGTATGTAAGTCAAACTGTGGCTCCGTGTGTTTGTATTTGTAGGTAGAGTCGTCGAAGGTAATTGCAATCGTTGTGCTTTTGCTGGTCTTAGCAGCAACGGCGGAGTGTTCGTCCGTGTCTATGTTGGTGTGCATCAGATACTGCAAGAAGATGCAAAACAAATGTCTCCGTCGATGTCTCATAAAGTTCGTCGCTGACCCGTCGAGGGGGACATTTTGTGAACAGATATGCTACGATTTAACCGAATCTTGTATTTCTGACTGTCACATGACAGAGGGGATTATTATGCCGTAGTGTCAAAAAAGGGGGCTGAAACGCTTGAACAACCATTGCAGGAAACATAACCGTCGCCGCAGAGTCTGATCACCCGCTCTTTACATATTTTCATGTTCTTCCGTCTCGAAGAAGATATCGTTGCATAAAATGCAAAACGGCTCACTACAACAGGAGATTTGTGCCTGTTGCAATTATAATGTTAAACAACTGATTTTGATGCCAACGGATTTACTTTTTGTGTGGTTACATATTGAAATGAATTTGTCTTTTGTCACAATCTTTTCTTACATATTTTGCGATGCGATCATGAGTTGTACAATGAATATCCTTTTAAGTACATTAAAGAGAAATGAATCGAAGATATATGACGATGACTTAATGAGCGTGGAACCACGGTATACTTTAAAAATATAATTGTTAATGCGTATTTGGCGCTGGGCGCTGCAATTACTTTCGAGTTATAATAATGTAATATAATAATAACTTTATTGTCCAATTCATAGAATGGAAATACATTTTGCACTTTGGAGGTTGCATAAAAACACAATATTTAAGTCACGTAGTAACGCATGTATACAGTAGCATCAAGCATGTAAATATGTAAACGTTAGCTAAACATATAAATATGATATATATTTGAATAAATATACTAAAACAATATGACAATATTATAATACGATAAATTAATTAATTCATAAATATGATAAAACAACATTGCATTGGCAGCGGTAGAGAATGTGATAGTTCAAGGACTATTTTTGTATGTGGCTGATTCAGATACTTGATGGAGGATGGAATGAAGGATTTAAGGGCTCGCTGGGTTTTTACTGTTGGCATTCTGTATCTCCTGCCAGAGGGGAGAAGTTCGTAACAGTCGCGTAAGAAGTGGGTGGGGTCAGATAAGATTTTGGTTGCTATTTGCAGTGTTCATGACTTATACAATTGCTCCAGACCGGTATCGGGTGTACAGCTGCATTTCGTTTGACTTCTTCTTGTCTAATCATTGTAAATTTTAGAATTATTCCGAAAGAATTACAAGCGCGACACTTCACTCAGTCTTTATTAACATTCATGAAGTAATGCACGCGCAAATTCGTACTCGCTCCGTCGACAAAACGGATAGTATTTCCAAACAAACTCAGATAAACAAAGTTATGCGTATTTACAATAAATTCGATTGAGTTATTTCATGAGGCTTCATGAAGTCGAATTGCTCTGTGTAGCAAATGGAAAAGTAATTGCAAAGGAATCAGTTTGAAAATTCAGATGAATTCCCCTATTAACCTACAATGCCGTGCGTTTAAAACTGGTCCGTCGGTTATAAATTGTTTAAAGTTAATTTCACTTGTTTTATTTCGTCGAAGACGCTTACAAATGATCACATTCTTGTTTACGCAGCAGACATTATATTAATGAAGTTAGGCGAAATAATGGGATACTTTACATTGATTAGACAGGAGCGAGTCAAACCACTTTAATGGTTTCTCATCGGAAATGTGAAATGCGGATGGTTATCAGCCTGCATTAACAGAAAGAACTATTGTGAGGATAAAAACAGAAACGCGGTGCTTTAGGTTCAAGGCTGCAAACAATTCAAATGTGTATGTGAGTGTGTGCGAAGTGCGCCCGTTTGCATGCATGCAAACGGCTGCTGTGTTATTCAGATGCTGCGATTTAGCAAATATGCCATCCTCGAATTTTGCGCGATCGGTTGAAGTTGCGATGCTCCAAGTGAAAGTTTGCATATTTGGACGAATCCTAAAATATCATGTGATACTGTGTCGTGTGTGATACATCAAGGAATAATTACAGCAATTAGTAGCCGTGGCATATGTATAACTACAGATATGTGTTGTTGATTAATAGAAATGCACACTGGTTAATAATACCTTACAATTTAACAGCCGTCATAAAATATCTGCATTCGTTATTGGAGCAAAACGCCTACAAGGGTGAGGGTAAGATGCTCACTAGACGTTTTGCCCCACGCCGTAATATTAAAACAACGGCAGGTTGTGTCCCTACCGCAAAGAGAAAGAAAACCTCTCATAAAACAACAGCAAAGGGAAAACGTAAGCCTCAATTGTCCAGTCTTCAACCTTCCCTGGACAGTAGTGACTATGACGAGGAATGACTCTGCCTGGTCTACAGGGAGTCCATTCGTAACTCCGGGAGGAGGGAAACATGGGTGCAATGTTTGCAATGTAAAACGTGGGCCCACGAAGAATACACCAACGATCGACGATACCAGTCGTGTCCGAACTCTGAATCCAATGTGTCCGTGCCTACCAGTGACACCAACTAGGCTAGATCTACATGCAGTCTAGAAGTGAAGTCATGTTCCGAAATATTTAAAGACCCTTAAAAAGAATGAAAAATACACTAATTGTGTGTTGATTTTTTAATATAGCAACACGTTAGGTTTTGTATTGTACATATACGGAAGTTAAGTGAGAATCATTTGAAAAACGATTAAGCAATTTGTTTTCTTTTTAAATGGGCGTTTTGCCACAGCCAAGGGCGTTTTTGTCTCAGCTAATGGGAAAACGCCTACTGAACTTTAATTTTAGTTTAGTAATTTATCTTAAGTCAACACTTAGTAACGTATGTAATACCATGGTTTTAGCTGTTATATTGCTGTGGCAAAGTATGGTATGTCAGCGTCTAGGTACAGCTATGCAATCTTCTAGGTTGGCGTGTTACCGCTCCCTACCCTACCCTATACTTCTGTAGGTCAGGAAAGCATGAATTCTCGCATTCGTTTACTTTTTTCCTGCAAAGTATTTTGCAGCATTTACATAGTGTGTTGCAACATTTTGACGTTATGTGTACTTTGTTAGCAAGGGTGGAGGTTGTTACAATAAACAAAAACAGTGTTTCTTATTTTATCGCGCATGCTGTACGTGCTGAACTGGTGTGCAGCAAATTTGTTTAGTGTTTCGCACTACTCTCTCTGTATATATATATATATATATATATATATATATATATATATATATATATATATATATATATATATATATATATATATATATATATATGTATGTATGTATATATATATATATGTCTCTCTACTGCGTTCTATTCATAAAGCATTTGAAGCATATGCGGTCAGCGCTATGAATGACCAACTCGGTATACAAGTTGGACGCCCATTTGGTGGTATAGGTGTTTTATGGAGAAAATCGATTTCACATGCTTGTACTATTTGTGATTTACACGATAACAGATTACTTGGAATTGACATTGATACAAATGATGGCAAGTTGTTTATTTTAAATGTATACCTGCCTTACCAGTCATCTGACAATTTTGAGGAATTTTGTAACTACTTGGGTAAAATTGCATGTATAATTGAAGAAAAGGACACGACCAATGTTGTCATCACTGGTGACTTTAATGCTGCTGTTAACACTCCTTTTGAATCTGAATTAATTGCTATGTGTGAGAATACTGGTTTGGTTATCTCAGATTATGAGATTTTTGGTCGAGCTAGCAATACGTATACGTATGTAAGTGATGCTCACAACTCTACCTCGTGGTTAGATCACTTTATCTGCTCTCACAGTGTAAACTCGATGATCACGGATTTATATATATTAGATAAATGTCCTAGTTCGGATCACCTCCCTGTAGGACTAGAGATCTCTACTGCTCTAACTGCAGAAAGATGTGTTAATAATGAGAAACATGCTGACAAAATGCCTCCTATCTTCAGATGGTCTAATGCAAAAGATTGTAATATCAAAGAATATGGAAAGTGTAGTGCTGTTCATCTAGACAGAATACACACTTCAGACTCGTGTACGTGCACTAATCCTAACTGTTCAAACAGACAGCATATAACTGATATTGACGATTTATTTGATGATATATGTAATGCGCTTAGGGTATCTAGTCTTGAAACGATTACTACATGCAAAAAAACATTGTGCCAAGACTACATTGTACCTGGATGGAATGATTATGTTAAGGAAGCGCACACTGAAGCTAGATACTACTATATTTTATGGCGTGATATGGGAAAACCTAAGCATGGCCCAGTCTGTGAACTAATGCGGAAAACTAGGTTACATTTTAAATATCTGCTTAAACAGTGCCAACAACGCGAAGATATGGCGCGAGCAGATGCCATGGCTAAGTCCATGCAAGCTAAAGATGCAGTCAGTTTTTGGAAAAACGTATCCAAAACATACAAAAAAGGTATACCAAATGCTACAAATGTCAATGGCGCTAATGAACCTACAGCCATATCCGCCATGTGGAAAACACATTTTGAATCCTTATTAAACAATGTAACCACAGATGTAAATATGCAAAATGTGAAAGAGTGTGTACATAACCATGAATATTTGTGTTATGCAAATAACTTAGTCATAACTCCTTGCATGGTAAAAAATGCTATCGATAAGTTGAAATGTGGAAAAGCATGTGGTAACGATGGGCTATCTGCCGAACACTTTATTCATTCAGATAGGCGCATAACTATACTGTTGTCCATTTTTTTTATAATAGAGTGATTTCTCATGGTTATCTACCTGATGACTTTATGAAAACTATTATAATTCCACTGATAAAAAATAAGTCTGGAGATACGAGCAACGTAAATAACTACAGACCAATAGCGCTTGTCACTGTAGCCTCTAAGATATTTGAAATTATATTGCTAGAAATGTTGACACCATATCTTAATACAACTGACAATCAGTTTGGGTTTAAGAAAGGACACTCTACTGACCACTGTATATTTGCTTTAACAAATGTTATTCAATACTATAAAAGTAACAATAGTCCGGTGTATTCATGCTTTTTAGACGCGTCAAAAGCATCTGACAGGGTCAACCATTGGACGCTTTTTAGAAAATTGCTTAATCGAGATGTGCCTGTTGTACTTGTACGTATTCTGTTGTACTGGTACAGAACCCAAACATTCTGTGTCAAATGGGGTTCAACAACATCAGAGTTTTTTAATGTTTCGAATGGTGTTCGACAAGGTGGGATTTTGTCCCCATATTTATTTATCGTATACATTGATGATCTGAGCAATATGCTAAATAGTGCTGGTATAGGTTGTCACATACACAACTGCTGCACTAACCATGTGTTCTATGCCGATGACATATGTGTTATTGCTCCCAGTCCTAGTGGGCTTCAGGGTTTGCTGAGCATATGTGCAAAGTTTGGCTTTGAAAATGATGTTGAATATAACCCTATCAAGTCGTTGTGTATGGTCTTCAAACCACGTGGTTTTAAACTGAAATGTCCAGATATGTATATGAACCTAAACAAACTTGCATATGTCAAAGAAGCAAAAAGATCAAATAGCATTATCAGAAAATGTCACCACTGTTCCGTGGGTGTTAAACTACGCCTGTTTCATGCGTATTGTTGTACAACTTATTGTTATGGGTTAACTTTAATAAGGGCTCATATTTGAAAGCTAAAGTTGCCTACAACAATATGCATAGACGGATTTTGGGATATAGCCGACGGGACAGTGCAAGTGGCATGTTTGCTGATAATGCTATTGATACATTTGACGCCCTATTACGTAAGAACATTTATGGTTTTAAAAGACGCATTCGTAACATAAATAATAACTTGATTAGGGCTATGTGCAATTGTTTTGAAATAGTAAATGGCCCAATGTGGATTAGCTGGGCCAATTCATTGTATACAGTAAATATGTAAGATAGTCACCATCTCTCGCATATAACTTTATTAGTATTTATATATATATATATATATATATATATATATATTTTAAAGTCAGTAAGTTGTTTATATAACTTACTTTTCAAAAGGTGTTTATTTGTATGAATTAATTGCATATTTATTTTACAATCACATCCTGTATATTGCTCATTATTTTATCTGTTTTTCTACAATTTTACATTTATCTAACTCATAACCTTATTGTTTTTTTATCTATTCATTTTTTATTTATTTTTAACATATTGGCTCTTTAATTAGGCTACTTAGATGTTGTAATGTATGTACCGATTGTATATGGGTTTTTACCTGAAATAAATGTATTCGTATTCGTATTCGTATATATATATTAAAGGCAGTCATTTCTCGAGTTAAATAATACACACATACGGTGTATGGAAAACGTTCATTCTACATATTCGGTAATACAGCCGCTACTGCCACTACAGCTGTCGTTAGCAATACATAGCAATTTTAGCAATATTACTTTTATGACATTCGTTATGTGATACAAGTTGTTGCGACGTAAGACGTAAGTCCAGATAGCAGAACTGTTACAATGTCGCTAAATAACTGCGCTGTAGGAGAAGAAGCAACATAAGAACACTTATTGCATCTATACAAGTGGGTCCACGGTTATATTGGACACCATTGGTTCGCACAAGACAATCGTATTATAACTCTAGCTTGCGATGAACATAATAGACGGCAACTGAGAGAATAACATAAACTAATAAGAGGACATTTGGTTTGACGAAATTCAGTATCTAACACACAGTCTTTCGATCATTTACCGGTTTCATTTTTAAACATACTCACACTACTAGACCCACAAAATCAACAGATAACATATTTCATTAATCTACAATCCTCTAAAAATAAAAAATTATTCTATAGTGGTCCTTTACTAAAGTAATTGTATATATGCAGCCATTGTTGACTTTCTTAACTGAGAAAACATATTTCTTTAAATATGTTCGTAACCGTTTAATAATTTAAACTATTGTTTTATCTACTTAAAGATGGACTAAAACAGTTGAAGAAACAACCATAAATCCACGAATGCTTTATCTGTTATCGCAATACTTACTTCAGTTAGCAATACCCCAACGAACACCATGTTTTCATTGTTCGGTTAGCACGTTTGCAAACCAGTATCTGGTATGCTCCAAATTTAAAACGAATCGATGCCATACTTGACTAAACGTCGAGTGAAACATCAAGAACTAGATGAGTTTGCTGCTCTTAAATGCATTGTACAGAATATAGTATGTACCAACATTGTCTACGTTTAAAAACAAGCATCATTGACTGAGATCTTTCGTCCATGGACAACTCTGTACAGAAGGACAGAAGAACGACCTTGGAAGGCTGGCAATTAATATCGCAACATCGGCAAGTGTATTTAACAAGGTCTAACAAGGTTTAACATGTTGGAATCCACAGCCAAGCTCCAGTCGGCATGTGAATAAGGAAGCCTATGGCTTATCGAGTGTTCACAAACTTATAATGGTGTACACAAATTAGTACTATACTTAATATTTTAAATATACACAATTATAAAATGCCACTAAAATGCAATTAAGTGTATTGACAGACAGGGCGGGCGGGCGGGCGGGCGGGCCGGCGGGCGGGCGGGCGGGCGGGCGGGCGGGCGGGCGGGCGGGCGGGCGGGCGGGCGGGCGGGCGGGCGGGCGGGCGGGCGGGCGGACGGACGGACGGACGGACGGACGGACGGACGGACGGACGGACGGACGGACGGACGGACGGACGGACGGACGGACGGACGGACGGACGGACGGACGGACGGACGGACGGACGGACGGACGGACGGACGGACGGACGGACGGACGGACGGACGGACGGACGGACGGACGGACGGACGGACGGACGGACGGACGGACGGACGGACGGACGGACGGACGGACGGACGGACGGACGGACGGACGGACGGACGGACGGACGGACGGACGGACGGACGGACGGACGGACGGACGGACGGACGGACGGACGGACGGACGGACGGACGGACGGACGGACGGACGGACGGACGGACGGACGGACGGACGGACGGACGGACGGACGGACGGACGGACGGACGGACGGACGGACGGACGGACGGACGGACGGACGGACGGACGGACGGACGGACGGACGGACGGACGGACGGACGGACGGACGGACGGACGGACGGACGGACGGACGGACGGACGGACGGACGGACGGACGGACGGACGGACGGACGGACGGACGGACGGACGGACGGACGGACGGACGGACGGACGGACGGACGGACGGACGGACGGACGGACGGACGGACGGACGGACGGACGGACGGACGGACAGACGGACGGAAAGTTTAATTAAACCACTACTCTGACTGAGATTAACTTTACTATTTGTCACAAGTACTGTATTGCTAGTATATTTACTGGTCGGTGTTGACATTATGTTACCCTTTGCTACACGTTGGCTGTTCGGGACGGAATGCAAACTACACAATACCAAGAGGAGTATTCTTAATAGTCGAACAAAATCCGCTCTCGTTGAAGGTGTAGTCTCCGAATCCATTTATGGAAACAGCTATTCAAGAGTCCTCCGAATAATATGTCCGTGCGTGTGGTATTTCGGCTACAGTGGGACACGTGATACATTTGTAACATGCTTCAGGTACGAGGAATGTTCTTCACCTCTGATTTAATTAGGTATTTCGCTGCACTTGAAACGTAGACTTTATGGCTCTGTCCACTTAAATACATTTAGCAGGCATTGAACGTACACGATCCTTTTCAATTCTCCAAGGTGAAACCATCACATCAAAACAAGACGTACCTTTTCTTGCGGATGACACAATGGCGCCTGGATGTACGCGAGAACGAAACACGGTACAACAAAGTTTGTTGTTGAATTCTCTCTGAATATGTTCATTGTGTGTTCTGTCAGCATTTCCCTTTTAACATTGTCTGCACATCAAGTGTCTTTCTGTTGTGAAAAAAAATGCAAAATGCAAAGATGGTGATGTTTATTTAATTCTTGAGTGATATATTCGGTGATATTACTATAATGTTGAACATAATAATTGTATACCACGTTTCATACGCTGGACGCAAGTGATATTTAGATTACGTATATCTTATATAGGACGCTATTTGTCATTCAATCTTTGTTTTTGTCTTAATTGGAGTCCCCGTAAATATGTTTTAGTTTATATGTTGAACATGTTTCACTGAGTTGGTGAAATAAATGAATGTGGGCTTGCTAGTTTGTATATATGTCTGACTATATGTATGTCAGTTAGGCAGTCAGTCTGTCTGTTTGTCTGTTAGTGGGGCGGATATGTGGAAAATATCAGAGGGATTGTGGGTTTGGTGGTAAAAGCATCAAAATTGGCATAGTTGATGTTAAAGAGGTACTAAACGATTTTAGATATAGTGCCAAGCTCAATTTTTCCCCTGGTGTCCATAAGATGACCAAATCCAAGATGGCCACCAATCGAAGTGTGAACATTTAGAAAAGGCTTTATCTTCATTAATAAATTCACATAAAGAGATGAATGAAGTGTCTATTTCTATGTTTTCAGGTATGGGGATTCCAACGGAACAATCATTTGAATGGTAAAATGTAAAATAATTTACATTTACAAGAAAAATTTGTAAAATATGGTCGTACAAATGCAAAACGACAAGAAAATTTGGGTGCAATAAATGGATTTTTGTTATTGCCAATCATGTTGGTACAATAGCATGGAATCATATTTTCAACTGTTCATTCATATTTATATTGAATATAATTCAAAACGTTAGCATCGATATTCAATAATGATAATTGCTGTTATTTTATACAGCTTGACGGGATGAAACAAAAATAAATAAATAAAATAAAGCACCATTCAAAACAAAATGTTGAACATAAGACTGGACTCATCACTTTGGCAAAAAAGCAACAATACAAAATAAAACAAATATACAACTGAGTGACATAATTAATACTGCCATCACTCCTGTATTATTACAACATTATCCAATTGAGGCCTTCACACTTTACACAATGCCATACAATGACTGACAAACTGATATAAAATGGACTAGAAACATTAACAAACAAATTTGGTAATTTCAAACGCATACAGTTGTGAACAAAAACAATAAATCTGATAGACACTGAACTGCTGCTCGACATCACATCTTAATAGTGATCACTGTGTTCACCGTTGCCGAATACGCAACTGCTGCTAGACATCCCATCTTAAACAAAATTGTGAACACACACAGACTCGACTCACTGCTAAAAGCGCCACCAATACAAATAAAAACAAACCTAACACACACACACACACACACACACACACACACACACACACACACATATATATATATATATATATATATATATATATATATATATATATATATATATAATATACAACTGAGTGACATAATTAATACTACACAGACTAACATCATTCGTGTATGATTACTATGTTATCTAATTGAAGCCTTCACAGTTGGCAAATGTGATACAATGGCAGATATATCGATGTAAAATGGACTAGAAACATTAACAAAACAATTTGGTAATTCCAAACACATACAGTTCTGAACAAAACAATAACTCTGATAGACACTGAACAGCTTCTAGACAGTAGACATCACATCTTAATAGTGATCAGTGTGTTCACAGTTGCCACAGCAGTGGCACAGTGACGTGCACTTCAGATTAGCTTTAACACATTTGCACAACCCTCGGCATCCCTTCTTCCAGCCGCATCTTAACAACTCTGAGCAGAACACGGCCGCTTCTGGGAGTAACGTCCACATCGGTTCCCATCCTCGCGTCGGATTCTTGGTCCATCCCCAGGACTCTTGAGAAGGAAGATCTGGATCTCGGACCTGGGCCTGACCCCATACATGGCCACCCTGGTATGTTGCTCGTCTTGCATGCTGCAGCAGTGCAGCTCTGGTTGGTGGAATGGCGTCGATAGATCTGGCTTTTGACGTGAACATGTGCTTCCTGGCTGAGTCCACAGTAGTTTCGTCACTCCCCTGATCATACATAAGCACCATGTATGACTCGACTACAGACATGCAGACATTGTCCAAACTTGTCGGTCGTGTGACAAGTCTAGCGAAGACCTCCGTTGCAGCACTGAATGACCTCCACGTGTCGAAGACTGTCTTTTTGCCTTTCCCAGCAAACGACGAGACTGTGTCACAAGAGGTGAATGCGTGGAACATGGGAAGAGCTTGTCCTTTCTCTGCACCCAAAGACGTGGCAATTTCATGAGCTAGTATGTACCTCAGGTGCTTACCCGTGCCAAGCGCTACCCACAGTGGAGACAGCCAGGACGATAACGTCTATATCCACTGTTCGCAGCATGATCCGCCGATGGCCTTTTTTCGGCCGCATCCTTGGCGTGCAGGAACATGCGCGTATCCGCCTCTTCGTGAGAGCATGGTGCCAAGGCCGAGACATTTTGATGGACACGTGAGCACTGCACATGCTTCCCACAGGTTGAGAAGACTTCTTTCTCTCTAGACAGATTTTCCACGACTTCATGTGCTAGGAAGTTGAATAGTTCTGTCTTGTTCGCGTCCACTCGCAGGAACTCCTGCCAGTTTCCCAGGATGGAGTTGGCTGACGCCCCTTCCACGATTTTCTCTTGCTGTGGACTTCAGGCTATCTGGTATGTAGACATCCGAAATGATGTTCACCCTTGTGACTCTAGCCAACTGTGCTTTGATGTATGGAAGGAACACTAACATGGGATAGTCTTGGAAGGTTTTCGCTCCAACTGGCTTCAGCATGTTGATGATAGCAGCTCCATCCAGTATGATGACGTCGATGACTGGAGCTTCGCCTTTGGATGTGCACAGCTTCTCCAGGCAATCTGTGAGATCTGCCTTTGTACTGAACCGCAATTTCCCCAGCTGCGACAATGATGGTGGGTATGCATGATTGTCATGCTTGAAAAAAGTGTCCACGTCTCCGTCTCGTGTATGGCACGCGATGTACAGCCTGGAAAATAGTGCACAGTCGCTCTTGAGCGATGTTATCATCTGTTTAGCTTTGGATGGTGTCCTTTTGGATGGTCTGTTGAACAGTGGCATTATGTTCTTAGAGATGCACGCGATGTACAGCCTGGAAAATAGTGCACAGTCGCTCTTGAGCGATGTTATCATCTGTTTAGCTTTGGATGATGTCCTTTTGGATGGTCTGTTGAACAGTGGCATACTGTTCTTAGAGATGGTGTCTGATACAGGTGATATACACTCAACCAACCGATCCGTTACAAAGCTGTCATACAGATCATGCCCCTTCTTCTCTATCCCTCGCACAGTTGTCACTACGGCTGGATATGCGATGTCTCTGGTATCCAATACCAGAAGATCTCCACTCTCCTCCATGAACGGATTCCCAAGGTCTTCGATCACTTCCACGAGAGCCTGAACTTCGCTTGCAAAGGTGACTTGTACAGCCATTGTGTGTTCATGGTGTCTGCCGTTGTCCCTGCCAGTGTGGTTATCCAGGCATGCTGTTTCAAAGCCGTCGATGGTCCTCGCAAATTCTGGTCCAGCTACCATCCATCGCAGTAGAGCTCTAGGATTTTGCGTCAAGCCAATTGCCAATTGCTCCACCATCACCTTTGACGACTGCGTTGTTTTGCTCATGCGCGTGGTTGATAGCTATGGCTGAGAAGGGACTGGTCGACTTGTGCACTACGAAGCTGCCTCGGCCAAACTCTTTCGCTACATCAGGGAGTCGTTCGTGCAGTGTTGTCATATCACGAATATGTATGGGAACCCAGCGAGAATAGTGTGTATGGTCCAGGGCAAAGAACCACGGAACCAGTGCTCTTAATGCAGTGATGTAGAGTGGGAAGTTTCCTTCGCGAATTGATCGCACAAAGACCAGCATAAGGCCTTCCAAGTGCATGACCATGTACCAGTACATCGAAATGGGTGCTAGGTTAGGTATTCATCAAATATATTATGAGCTTCACCATGTATCATGTGTATGTCTGGCCCATGCAGCTCATATGACAAAAAGTCAAATTGGCACTATGTGAAATGAATGAGGATAATAGTATACTGATATATAACATCCATTTCTGAGAATAATCTATCCATTTCGCCTTGGCCGCACCCATTTTAACATCAATATCATCATAATATGAATTTAAATGCATTGTATCGACAAATAGGTGGTGGCATTTGATTTCTTGTGTCAGAAAACATACACAACGACACTTCATTCATGTTTATACGATATTTATTCAGAAAGATATGACGATAATTAGAATTTCGCGACTCGGGTGGCGGCCATCTTGGATTTATCAAATTGTAGGGCCCCATGGGGACAATTTAGCTTGGCACTATATCTGAAATCAATTAGTACCTTCTTAGCATCAAATATGCCAATTTTGGTGCTTTTACCACCAAACCCACAATCAAATCACATATCTGCCCCACTATGTCAGTGTTTCTGTCTTACTATCTGTCTCGGAACCTCAGCTGCGCGCGCGTATGCGTATGTGTATGAATCTGTGAGAGTGTGTGTGTTCGTGCGTGCGTGCGTGCGTGCGTGCGTGTGTGCATATCTGTCTGTCGGTCTGGCTATCTGTCTCTCTCGCTAGCTCCCTCTCCTTCCCTGCTCTGTCTGACTGCAATATATGACTGTAATGTATTTATGTATGTATGTATGTATGTATGTATGTATGTATGTATGTATGTATGTATGTATGTATGTATGTATGTATGTATGTATGTATGTATGTATGTATGTATGTATGTATGTATGTATGTATGTATGTATGTATGCACGTATGCACGTATGCACGTATGCACGTACGCACGTACGCACGTATGCACGTGTGCACGTATGCACGTTTGCATGTATGCATATATGTATGTATGTATGCATGCATATATGTATGCATATATGTATGCATATATGTATGTATGTATGTATATATGTATGTATGTGTGCATGTATGTATGTATGTATGTATGTATGTATGTATGTATGTATGTATGCATGTATGTATGTATGCATGCATGCATGTATGCATGTATGCATGTTTGCATGTATGCATGTATGCATGTATGCATGTATGCATGTATGCATGTATGCATGTATGCATGTATGCATGTATGCATGTATGCATGTATGCATGTATGTATGTATGTGTGTATGTATGTATGTGTGTATGTATGTATGTATGTATGTATGTATGTATATGTATGCATATATGTATGCATATATGTATGTATGTATGTATATATGTATGTATGTGTGCATGTATGTATGTATGTATGTATGTATGTATGTATGTATGTATGTATGCATGTATGTATGTATGCATGCATGCATGTATGCATGTATGCATGTTTGCATGTATGCATGTATGCATGTATGCATGTATGCATGTATGCATGTATGCATGTATGCATGTATGCATGTATGTATGTATGTGTGTATGTATGTATGTGTGTATGTATGTATGTATGTATGTATGTATGTATGTATATATGTGTGTATGTATGCATGTATGCATGTATGCATGTATGCATGTATGCATGTATGCATGTATGCATGTATGCATGTATGCATCTATGCATGTATGCATGTGTGCATGTGTGCATGTGTGCATGTGTGCATGTGTGCATGTGTGCATGTGTGCATGTGTGCATGTGTGCATGTGTGCATGTGTGCATGTATGCATGTGTGTATGTGTGTATGTGTGTATGTATGTATGTGTGTATGTATGTATGTATGTATGTATGTATGTATTTATGTATGTATGTATGTAGGTATGTATGTATGTATGTAGGTATGTATGTATGTATGTATGTATGTATGTATGTATGTATGTATGTATGTATGTATGTATGTATGTATGTATGTATGTATGTATGTATGTATGTATGTATGTATGTATGTATGTATGTATGTATGTATGTATGTATGTATGTATGTATGTATGTATGTATGTATGTATGTATGTATGTATGTATGTATGTATGTATGTATGTATGTAGGTAGGTATGTATGTATGTATGTATGTAGGTATGTATGTATGTATGCATGTACTATGTACCATGAATGTGTGTATAAATATATATATATATATATATATATATATATATATATATATATATATATGCATGCATGTATGTTGTTTGCATATATATATATATTACGTATATATCTATGTATATTGACCTGAGAATCGGGCCACAAATAGGCGCCTCCTTTCGTCAGTCCCTTGTGTAAATACATCTATTTATATAAGAATGCGGTGAATTTAAACGTGAAACACCTGCTGTGCAAATTATGTTCATTGCACTTAATTCTACTAAGAGAGACAATGAATGAAATAAAATAAGTAACTTTCGTAACTGGTCACCTGATTTCACCTTAACGTACGGACAATCTTCTGTGTTGCCGAAAATACCTGAAGCACGGGCTGTTTCTCGTGCGTGACTCCGGAAATGGTACCGCGCGAAGGATTATGGTACTTGTATAATATCTTACCCAGCTTCGGCGCAGATTGAACTTGAAGAGTGTGTTTGTTATTGTAGATCGGGTGGAAGGTATTTGCCATCATGGTCGTGGTGATGGTGGTGTTAATAGAGACGACTGACTCATCGATTCCGACGCTCAAAGCATGCGTCAAACAGTGCAATGAGAGATACAACGGGTGCATCATCAAATGCATGCAAAACGTAGTCCGCGTCGATAGCAAGTCTGTCTTCTGTCGCGAGTACTGCGGTCATGTCAAGGACTACTGCATCATCGCCTGCCATGCTGCCGAAGGGCTTATGCCTTAGTTTCGTGTCGTATTAGTTTCCTCGTAAAGACGGATTTTGATATTCGAATGTAAAGATCCGGTTTCTTGGTTCAAGTAAAATAAGTTTCTTGAGAGGTAATTTCATTTAATTTAACATGGATTTTGATGTTCACTGTGATCGCTCTGGGTCAGTGTTGCCGTGATACCGGAACCGCTTATGAATTATGCTACGCTGCTGAACATTTATAATTTATATTTATGTAAACGCACATGTGTACGCGTGCGGGTGTACATACGTACGTATGCGTGTGTATAGATGCGCATGTATATTTATGTATATATATACATATATATATATATATATATATATATATATATATATATATATATATATGTATATATATATATATATATATATATATATATATATATATATATATATATATATATATATATATATATGTATATAAATATGTACATATGTATATATATATATATATATATATATATATATATATATATATATATATATATATATATGTATATGTATATATATATATATATATATATATATATATATATATACATATATATATATATTTATATTTATATATGTATATATATATAACATATATATATATATATATATATATATATATATATATATATATATATAACATATATATATATATATATATATATATATATATATATATATACAGGTGTGTCTTTCTGTATCTATATAAAGGCATACACCAAGATATATATATATATATATATATATATATATATATATATATATATATATATATATATATATACATGACGTAATGGCCAATTTAATCAAATTTCCTTAAGATAATAAAATATGAAATATCTGTTTACCTTTCAGGTTGAATGAAGTTCATGATTTAAATTATATCTCATTTGTTGAAACATCTTCAGTAATGTGTATACTTAACGCTCTCACACACCACATACATGCATACGTACATACATACATACATACATACATGCATGCATGCATGCAGGCATGATTGCATTATCATGTTCCAGAATATTCTGACGTGATGTTATACTCTATTATCGGCCAACCATTACAAAGTCTAATTATATTATAGCATTTTTGATACATGAACACATATTCAACTAGAAGTTTAAACTACATTCTAAAACCAACACAGTGTACAACAACATATTATAAAACATAAATATGTTAACTACAAATAAACATATATAAATTAAGTTCAGTTCAATGGTGTTGACTCAGTATTAACATGTTAAAACAATCACTGTGCCACATTATAAATCAGCATAGTGTAGTTTATCCAAAACAGTACACAACTATTTTTCATTTGTGTTGATTTCTGCAGAAATGTCATATTAAGTGCAAAGCACAAATTTCAAGCAGCATAAACCAATATAACTGCTTATATTACCCATGTTATACAAAAAGGATGCCAGATTTTCATGAAAGTCACCAAATATTAACAGATGTATATATATATATATATATATAACATATATATATATATATATATATATATATATATATATACAGGTGTGTCTTTCTGTATCTATATAAAGGCATACACCAAGATATATATATATATATATATATATATATATATATATATATATATATATATATATATATATACATGACGTAATGGCCAATTTAATCAAATTTCCTTAAGATAATAAAATATGAAATATCTGTTTACCTTTCAGGTTGAATGAAGTTCATGATTTAAATTATATCTCATTTGTTGAAACATCTTCAGTAATGTGTATACTTAACGCTCTCACACACCACATACATGCATACGTACATACATACATACATACATACATGCATGCATGCATGCAGGCATGATTGCATACATACATACATACATACATACATACATACATACATACATACATACATACATACATACATACATACATACATACATACATACAAGCAATCATACATACATACATACATACATACATACATACATACATACATACATACATATATACAAGCAAGCAAATATACATACATACATGCATACATACATATATACACACACATACACACATACACACATACACACATACAAACATACACACATACACACATACACACATACACACATACACACATACACACATACACACACACATACATACATACATACATACATACATACATACATACATACATACATACATACATACATACATACATACATACATACATACATACAAGCAAGCAAGCAATCATACATACATACATACATACATACATACATATATATATAGATACAAGCAAGCAAATATACATACATACATACATACATACATATATACACACATACACACATACACACATACACACATACACACATACACACATACACACATACACACATACACACACACACACACACATACACACATACACACATACACACATACATACATACATACATACATACATACATACATACATACATACATACATACATACATACATACATACATACATACATACATACAAACATACATCCACACTTCCAGCGAACACAGTTTATTGTGTGTGCCACGCACAAGGCGTCACTGGGGTGACAGAGTTTTCAGCCTGGCAGCCCCAAGTCTATGGAATGCACTACCGCAGCATTTGACATTGACCACTGCTGCGTTTCAAGTAATATTAAAGACTTATCTTTTTACAAGAACATTCTGTACAGCGCTGTGAGCAACGAATGTTGGAAAAGCGCTTTATAAATGGGACGATTATGATTATGATTATATATTATGGGGTTATTACTACGATTATTACACATAAAATGGTCTATACATAATTTCAATATTTTATACACAGTACTGTTATAATTTTGTTG
>OZ024865.1:6789511-6792011 GCA_964017155.1 Oasisia sp. SBJ-2009 | reverse complement strand
AGCAATACGTAGACAACAAATCGACTTATCAACTGTTCTAATAGCACTTTATATTTATTCTTACTAGTTCATTTATTTTAATGCCATGAATGTAGATTTTATCCGTAATCCTACTATTTTTGTTCCCCTTAATTCTATATATTTATTTGTTTAGTATTATTATTTGATAATTGTTATGTATTATATTACTTAATTATTCATTGCACCTATACCTTTTAGGTTTACTATCCTTATATAGAATTGTATTTTTACTCTTTAATTCAATTTACGACTATTGTTGTTTAGCTTTTAAATGATTTAACTAAATATTGTAATGTTTTTATTTCTCTGTAGATTTATTATTATTATTATTGTACTGTAAAGTACCATAGAGCACCGTGTGATTATGGCAAACTAATGCAACGTAATATACATGGCCTTGTAATTATGAAGTGATTTGGTACATATAGTTAAATAGTAAGAAAGCAAAAACACAATATGCTATTAGGCAAGTGGGTTAGCGGAAATCTTTTCAACCACATTTATATGCATGTAAAGAGTGTAAAGAGATTAATTATACACTTAATTTGAATTATGCACTCTTAATTTGAATGATTATTTGATAAGAGGTTGTATATGTATTGCAATCTAAACGCTATTCATAGACAATTGAAATTATTTCAATTAAACATGGCTGGTCACTAAAATATGCTTTGTCGGTAATTACATTACATAATATATACTTCACATTTGATAGTATCCAAGACTGGTTGTTATTTGGGTGTTTGAGTGTCTTTTAGAATGTATTATGCTAAATGCAATATTATGCAATTTATGTATGTAAAATAGACATTACGTAATATTTAGTAGGACAATACTGGGTGGGCTGATGAACGATTACTGAAAGGATTACGTACTTGGATTTTTTAAATGCCTTTGGCTTAAATACTACACCAAATAACAAGGCATAAAATAAAGGTCCATGCCTTAGGGGTGATATAATTTCCTCGATACAAAAAATGGCTTTGGCATATCTTTAATGTATGTTTTTATTTATTTATTTTGAATATGTTACTTTTGCTATTTAACCATCAATTTTTGCATTTGCCTTTGCATTTTTTTGAACAGGGTTATCCTTGCCCCATGGCGCTTTAGAAATACTCACAGTTGTATTATTATGATGGGCAAGTAGCTTCAAAACGAAATCAAATCATTGAATTGCTTTGGCATAAGGAAAACGAAGCGACCTTACTGATGAAACACGCCTAATTGAGTGTCGTTTGACAACATATGAAAAAAGGAACTTGACCAAACAGAATTTATATTAATTCTGAATAATTACGAACATACTGAGAGCAATATTTGTCTCAGCTAAGAAACATAAAATGACTAGATGAGTTGAAGAAACATTAGAATAGGAGAAGTTTTGATTTGCTGTAAAAGTTTCCATTTCAACAGATGACTGACAATTAATATAACGTATTATTTGAGGTTTGTGCGGGTGCAATTATCGTGAATATGTTTTAAAATAAGCTTGATGCAAGACATACCCTAAGAGAGAAGGATACATGTAAATAAAACGGGTTGGACCAATGATAAACCAAGGGGCTTCCTTGGCCACCAGCCATATAGTGCTAAGCATCGGGGTAGTCTTGCTAATTCTTGTGAAATGCAATTTAATTTCACACTGCACTAAGCTGAAGCCATTGTCTGACACTGCTGTGACATGCGTTGTGGGTGTCCTCAACCGGAAGTTACTCATCGCCAAACGGAAGTTACTCATCGCCGGCCATCTTGTTCTTGATGTACGTTTTGATACATTGGTTGCGACAGTTCATCTCCACTTGATCACACAGCTTCTTGCAGACTTTAATGACGGCGACACAGTTTCCTCTTCTTACACAATCGTCTCGGCACTGGTTGAACTGGTTTGTACACTTCGTGATGCACCGGCTGAGGATGCTGCCCCTTTTCCAGCCGACCGGCTCCCATTCCCTGATTGTAAACTTCCAGACCGTGGAAGAATTTCCAGGGAGGCAGGCGCAGACGAGTAGGCCCACCACGATTGGTCCACTCAATTTGCACTGGAAATAGCCATTCGCTTAATGGTCAACTGGTTCAGTTAAACATTGTGGCCATTGGTCTGTAATCTGTTAATATGACTATGCAGATTTGAACGTGGTGAATGCGAGGTAGGAAGGATCAAATTCTTCAAATCGTACCCACCTTCAAGCTGACTAGTAATCTCAGTGCACTTACGTTTCAGAAACGTCCACCAGACACCTGTTGGAGTTCAGCTGGATGTCTTCGCAAGTATCAAGGGATATATATTAATCATCTGCCTCTCACAGCTCTCGTCTGAGGAAGTACATTACATCCAGTCTCTATCGTAATATATTGGGTGCTCAGCCCCATGTTTGCCCATTGTTATGTAATGTAATGTAGTGAAATGTAGTGCAATGTAGTGCAATATAGTGCAATGTAGTGCAGTGCAGTGCAGTGCAGTGCAGTGCAGTGCAGT
>OZ024865.1:6769511-6787011 GCA_964017155.1 Oasisia sp. SBJ-2009 | reverse complement strand
TTATTGTAATGTTATTTCTGCATAATACATGCAGAGCTAATGACTTCGGCTTTATATATAAAGCTCTTGTACAAACATATATTCGCCTTGTGTTTTTTACCAAACTAGCCACGATTCCTGGTCTGTTTAGTAAGTAGGATCGTCCCCCCCCCCCACACACACACACACACACACACATATATATATATATATATATATATATATATATATATATATATATATATATGTGTGTGTGTGTATGTGTGTCTGTTACGTCTGACAAAGTATTACCCATTGTTCTTGAATACATCGACTTGCTCTTTAATATATGTTTCATATACGAAGCAAATTCCTTATATTCAAGATATTCATTCAGGGAAACAGTGCTTTTCATTAATACATTAAAATAGCCATTTAGCATTGCAGACACGCCTTTCCTTTTGGTTGTGAAGCTAATACAACGTAGATTATGATACCCCAACACTGGCACCATTGACAACAGCACCACAGTTCGTTACATTTTCATAATTTTGCTGTGCTTGGCTCCCACAATTGAGACTAACTTCAGAAAAGAAGCCAATGAAAACATGGATGTACATTGTCTGATATCTATGACCATTGAACGTTTTCAACAGTGTGCTAATGAAAACATGAACCTACATTTTACGATATCTATGAACATTGAACGTTTTCAACAGTATGCTCACCAAGTTACTCTCTACACGATTAACACTGTATGAGCTGATTCCATTTAAATTGCAGAATTGCAGAACCCAAACCAATTACACGATACAATGTATACTAACATTCTGACAGATGCGTGTCTCCTTTCCCCCAACTGTGCTCCGTTTCTCCAGCAGACGTAGGCAGAACGTGACTCCAGTCCTCTATTTTGTAACGTAGCGACCACGCTTGCTTAACACGTAGATGCTACGTCAGCTCTTCAAACGTAATTAGCATATACTTCCTTGTTTCAAACAAACGACATCGGGTAATGACCATTCTATACACATTTATATAAACCAGGGACAGCTATGCACATCTATCCATAATACATGTTTATAAAGTTCACGGAAAGCATAGTCAAGATAGTTGACTGAGTGGAAACACAAACACCGGTGGACTTAATTAAATCACGGTGTTTGTAAAGATGCATTATGTAATCTACCAGGAATGCGGATATTGGATGCTTAGAGAAATTGACACCTGTTATTATCTTGGCGACTATACGTCTTTGATGAACAACGTTTATTATGCATGCCTGTTTTGGTATTGGCGTGATTGATGATGATAACACCCAAATCATGTTCAAAAAAACGAACGTAGAATTCTTCTAATTGTGTTTCAATTATCGCATCAACTTAAGATATGATGCGTCAAAGTTTTCCTGATTGAGATGTTACAACATTTTCCACGTTGTATCATCAATAAACCATACCATGTTTTGTTAAAAATCAGAATCAGAATAATTTATTCGACGAAAAGTACATTGTATTATAATTATACAGTAAGCAAATGTAATAAAACAGCGAGACTCTCATTAAGGTACTATTCATGGCGCTACCATGAAAAAGCCATCTTGTTCTGTATAATGTATACTGTTAATGAAAAGTTAATTGTACTATATAATTAAATATTGCATTAACTATGATTATACTGGTGATAATCATGTGTACGGTGGTTATCACCAACTAACTAACTATGATTTACTAACTACTAAATCTAACTAACACTGAATAAACTAAATAACACACCAGGGTAATAATACATACTTTCCACTAATTTAAAAAATTAAACTGACATTTATTTTTTAGTAACAGCATATTAAACTTATTTATAAAATATTCCAACTAACATATTTGCTATTAAGAGGAAAGCAAATACTTAACCCTACCAACGAATAATATGTATAAAGCTCTATTTCGAGTAGTTATGTTTACCCGCCTTTTTATGCCCGGGTATGTGTGCGTTTGTGCGCGCTTATGCAAGTTTGTATACTAAAATGTGAGTGTATGCGCGCATGTGTGAGTGTTGTGTGTGTGTGTGTGTGTGTGTGTGTGTGTGTGTGTGTGTGTGTGTGTGTGTGTGTGTGTGTGTGAGAGAGAGAGAGAGAGAGAGAGAGAGAGAGAGAGAGAGAGAGAGGGATGGAGCATATGTGCGTCAATGCTACCCAGACAAGTTGCAATGTTCTTAGTTATTTTCTAGAATGCGTATTTAATACAATCCGGATGCTTATAGGTCAGTCATTTCGAGACGACAATATTCGCAACGACTATCGTTTCAACATTGCTTTGAAGCTCTTTGTAAACAAAAACAATGCAAACATAGGAAGGCGAAGTTGCATCTGGTGGCCTACATGACAAGATAGTCTTAAGTGTGTTTGCAGTTTGGCTGTTGGAGATATTTTAGTATGTCAACTAAATAGTAGTCTTAAAGGGGAAGTGAAACACAGCTGTAACATTCCATATACCTAAATGTACACTATATAAGTATACATTAATGGTGGCAGAAGCACATTCACTTATCAGACAAACTGGAAAAAAAATATTTTTCAATGCCTAAATCGTCGTCATAGAACACTGCGTAGCGCCATCTTTATTCCAAGCCGAGTGGTTTGATTACCTCCTATCTAGCCCATGTAAAATTTTGGTTTTTTCCGGTTTTCTTCATAATTAGACATTTCTACGCAAAAACAAAAATATGGTGCCTTATTGTACACGATAGGTGTCCTATGTATCCACAAATAATATTTATTTGCATTCGAAATAAAAAGGTGAAATTAAATACCGACGATTTTGAACCAATGAAACATTTTCATTTTTACGCTCTCTGTGTTGACAGCCTTCAAGGGGCGGGGCTTACGACCGGAAGGTCTATCGGGACTATTTCTTATTTTGTTTACACAGATATCGGAAGTGTTTTGCGTTAGACTTAGCCTTAGAAGAGTCAAGAGGCGCTAGTTGTTAGTGGTTTTGGATAAATCACAATAGAAAATGGATCCGACAGAGGAATAATTTGTAGCACAAGTGAGAGAAGCATCTGTTGCACAAGTGACACACGTAAAGCCATTTTTGCTTCACCCCCAGCGTGCGAGCCGAGGTGTGAGATGGCGAGAGAAGATCGCCATGTGATGTGGCATGTTTATGGTCATCTTTGATTTTGGGATCAACGTGCTATAAAACAATGTGAATGTTGCATGGTGTTTGTGTGGATACTGCGTCCCGATGTCGACGCACATCGTTGTATGTTGTCTGGAGATAGCTGACGACCGAGCCAGACCGGGCTGACAGATGCCTGCATGAACCATGACTGACCACGATCGAGTGGCACGACAGCTGTCAGTGACAATGTTGGGAGTATCGGTCTGTTGTCTAAGTGCGATTTGCGTGCAGACTCGTTCGTTCGACCAATAGCTACCCTCGGGGTAGTAGGTAAGTAATACGTAGTTCAACAGGTATCGAAAAGTAATTTAGCACTTCAAACCTAAACAAAACAATTATACTTGTATGGCCACACAATGTCAATGACATATGTATAATTTAAATAATAAAGTCATTCTATCTTCGAATTCGTAACGTAAATCTATTACAAACTTACTTTTTATTTCTGACAAGATGTTATATGATGTGTGCATCCTTTTAATATTATTAATTAATTTAAAATGCTAATACAATTTGTTTAATTTATGTAAATAATGTTATTTACATATGCATGCTGCCGTGCAATTTATAATAGTCTGAATAATAAATATATGTGTAATAAGGACATTGTGCAATTCACATGGGAATATTGAAGTGGAGTTTTAATGTATTGTGTACTATGTATTGTATATGTGCGTGTGTGTATGTTATCAAGACCACATCATGACAATGAATCATAAATTCATGTGTTTGCAAAATGCTGTAACAATTTTACATACAAATCATTTGTTTGTAAAATACTGTGATAATTTTATTAAAGTATTTCACAAACAAATCAACCAATGCGCTGACTTTGTGATGTGATATTGATAAATTACACAGTTTTGCCAATTACTAATTAATGGTGTAATTATAAGATAATGATTGTTTACTATAAATCAAATGTCAGAATGTATCGGTTAGCTGCATATCATCACTGCATATGTTCAATGGGATGCTTCCATGCAGGCAGCAGGCATGTTATAACAACCAGGGTGTTTTGCAGGTGCAGAAAAGAGAAATACATTTTTTCTCATTAGTGGCAGAACTGCTTCAGTCATCATCAGTGATATTGCTGTCATCCGCTAACACATATTCTGCATAACTCTTTTCAGTGTTTTCCATCTGTCTGTTCCAGACAGAATGATCTGAAGATGGCGACAGTGAGACTGGGACATCCAAGGTGTCATCCACATTGACATGACTGCCATGGTCAGTCGAAGAAGGCATGCAGGACTGCGACGACAACTTCGCATACCCATGGTCATGATGAATATTCAATGGAACAACAATATTATCTGTAATAATTGCTGCATCGATAAAGTATCGCATTGGCGACATGATCACTGGCTCTGTTTGAGTTTGACACTACGAGTTAATGGCGTTGCAATGTGACACCCGTACTGCCATGAGGGACAATATCATCTGGTGCACTGGATCCTTTGAAAGTTGTGTTCAGTATTTGTGAATCCTTCATCTGAAAGAATGATACATATGTATGAGAGTATGTATCTTCTGTGATATACATATAAATAACAATGTTTTGACATCTTTTGTTTTCTCATTGCAGTACCTATACATCATAAAAATTAAAACTGATTAAATCAACTTATAATTAGCATTTCGGAAAGTGTTCAGGATCTAATTTTGTGTAGATGCATAGATCTGTGGATATTGTAACTATGCATGAGAAATCTAAATTTGATTGAATTATTTTGCAGGCCCCATATGGTCCTCCATGGTCCCCCAGACTATTTTTCCACAATTGTTAAACAAATCTACTTTTGCATGGTTGTTGCATGTGGTGGTGCTGATATACACAAAAAATCTGTATTTTATTACATCATTCTATGGGCCTCAAAACACAAAGTAATGCTGGTGATTTGGTTTTTGAGAAGGTCCCTTGAAATGACCCCCAGATCAGTTTGATGTATTAGGTATCTGCTTTCTGGCTTGTCTGCTGCTGCTAGCCAAGTTCATTGGTCAGCTCTTGTCTCAATGAAACTAGTAGACAGTGGGCTGAGCAAGGTGTTGTGTTTCAATCAGGGAACATTCATGCAATAAATAGAACATTACCTTTTCAATGGTGCATTCTGTGTAGATTCCATTATATTATGACTAACCTTCCTGGCATATTTTAATATGTGTGTATCCCGAGTCATTCAGACATCATTACAAACAAGCAAACCCACTCCTACATAAGCAACACATAAATTACATGGTAAGCCAATTATACAAGCCTACTTGCACATATAAGAAAATAAAATGTTTAAGTTAGTTACGTGCAATCAGTGTCCTCCTTGGTCCAATCAGAGACAACTACTTGGCCATAGTCAAAGTCATACTTGTATTTTCAAAAAGTACAAATGTCAATTTAAGACTAAATTTGTTTACATTGGGTTTTATACGTAAGTTTCATTTGTGGGTGGGGTTTTGTCCAACCGAGTCTTTTTCGAGATATGTAAGTTTTTTTTATTGCAATGTATAAGGTTTTCTAAATAGACTTCTTAGCCATTTTCCTAATAAATAATTTTGGGAAGTGATTATGGACACCTTACAGTTATCAAACAGTAACTGCACAAACTGCAACTAACTGAACAATGCTGATGTCTGCGGTACTATTGAAAGCAAAATACATGCCTTATCAAAATATAATTTTCGTACTTTATATTCTTATTTTAGTCTTATTTTGTTATACGCAATAATACTATTCATTTCAGATTCAATATACTAGTCGTGTTAGTCGATAATCATTCTACAACAGCCATGAACCCCAAACATTTTGAAGTTTTATTTAAACACTCAATTTAAAGCTGACCTCTGTTGCACTGGTTTGTCTTTTCATCATGCTCTAGCACATGACTGTGAACTGGTAAGAAATGCAAGTGCACTAGAGAGATAGTGGGGCTTTGTCCAGGCAGTGATGTTTGTATTGGGTATGGGTAGTCTTTTCACTCTTGCTGGGAAACACAGGACACTGGTAAGATTGTGATTTTATTGCCTAATTTGCACTAGGCTATTAATGGCAATTAGTAACAGCAGTCCTCTGTTGTACTTTGATCATGATGTTTGCAACCCTTTCCAGTAACAATGGAGGCTATGGGCTAATGTAAGGTTCCAAATGTTTTTTCACCCATGTAACTATTAATTTTAGTCATGGGATCAGTGATCTTACTACCTGCTGTCAGGAGACTATTCAGATCCCCACCTAAAAAATGTGTGCTTGTTTATCACTTGGAAAGCAAAACTGCAGATTCTTAAAGGTGAGATCCACATTTGGGTGCATAATGTTTTGGGCGATAAACAAAACTGTTGTCTTAGATTATTTAGAAATGTATTAATCTGTCAGTGTTTAAATATCGGATACTACCCCTGGAGGGTAGTGACTTATTATGTATGTCAAAACAGTTGCTTAAAAAAAATTGAAATAAGTTCCATGTGTTTTGTGTATTTTGACCACAGTCATGCATTCTACAGCAATAACAGAATGTGCATACATGAAATTATAAAATATTCTACGGATATTTTATGAATTAAAATATTAAATGTGTTCCCAGGTAATATTGCCAACTGACTTGGGTTATGATGGGTAGTGTCATTGGATAGACACATTAACATACTTAATAGTGACACTATGTTAAGTGTGATTGATTCTGTAGCATGTTTTATTGTTGTTATACTAATTATTTTATAGAAAGTTGTGCGATGCACACATGTACATATGTTACCAGAAACAAATACAATGATACCATAATCATAATGATAATAATATTTTACTGACCTGCATGGCTGCCGCTCACCGTTTCCTACTTGTCGTTCTGGTATCTTGCTTTGATGATATAATGCATATAAACAGTACATCCTCAGCTTGCATAATGTCAAAAACAGTGTCCTCGTGTAATGGCCAAGATTAAATTGTACGCAAACTAGTGATCAACAGACAGTATTCATAAGTCAACAGCTATGTCTGCAATTCTTTGCTGTGATGTTAAAAGCTTGAGGATTTTTTTTCACTCTACATTTTTCCAGTTCACTCAGCTGTATAAATGAGTACCTGCATGGCTATAGACAGTGGTGGATATGTGTATGAGTAGCTTTTGCGAATTAATTGTAGCATATTGCTGGATGCTTCCCAGAGAAGTTGAGATGGTATATGATTGAACAGGTCTGTCAGGGAAATAAAGTGTAAAGCGCTTTCAGCAATCCTGAGGATTGGTTACTACGCTCTTTAAGATCTTACCTTTATAAATCAGCAATTAATATAAAAAAATTCTTTAGTGATTTTAATCAGTTGATTTATGGGGTCAAATATTTTTTATACACACTAGTGTTTTATTGAATGCAGTTAACAGTCTAATTTAAATAATAACATAAATTAGTATTTTGCTGTTTCTGTTAATTCATTATAAATAATGCCTGTTATATATCTGTGTCTGTGATTCGTGACTGTTCAACAGTTGTTGACTAATTAGCGAGTCACCCTAATTTAAGTAATTAGCATATGACGACGCTAACAAACACGTCATACGCCTGATACGGTCGTAGCTGGCATTTCTTTTTATGTCACTATCTTGAAGAAAATTATTCCACCACTGTCTATGTCAAAAACATTTTTTTACTTGTACCTAGAAACTCGAGCTGGTTCTAGCAACCAACGCACCGCTAGATCTGGCGATCTGTTGACCTAAACAAATTCAGTGGATTTTAAACATTTTTATTTCAAATTAAATACTTGTATCTACACATAGATTTATTTTATTACATTCACATTTCTTACTACATTTAAACTTTTCTTAGGTCACATTCGTGTATTATGCAGACAGTGAAATACAACTGTGGGATTAAATTGTAGTCGTAACGATACATGACGGAACTCGTGAGTGCCGAGTCGCCGGCTTGTCACTTCCTACGCGCCGAATCACATTCCAAATAAGGAAATCATGTCCGGTTTTCCTGTCGAGTTCGACGAACTTTACTTCGTCGCTGCGTACTTATATGCAAGCCAATCAATCAAACACGGACCTGTAGCTCTGGTCGAAGCTTATGTTTTGAGGTTCAGCGCCTCGTTGTGCTCGTCACATTCGAAATTAGGCTTACAATCGGCGTTCGAAAGTGACCACCGCCGACTCCGCTGAACTCGCCGCAGGCGGACACGCAAACTTCATCATCTCAAACCTGCTTTTTCTACAGGAATCCTTTGTGGAAGTATGTTAAATAATGCTTACTAACAATTATGGTATATCTATTAGGCATACAGTGCATTAATGTGTTTAATTATATTTGGTTTGAGTGCGTTTCGTCCGTTTTTGCGAGAGCTATGCTGCGCCGCCTGTCGACACGTGCTTCCGGTGATTGTAAACAAACCCGAGTACAACCAGCAATATGGCCAGGCGGAATGGCGGCGCCCTGTGTCGAAAGTAGCTCACTTTGAAAATTTATTAAAAATATACCGTGACACTGGGCTTGTCAAATTATGGTCACTAGTGCTGTAAATTATATGTTCTTATGTTTGGGCTGTGGTTGTTCGGCCGCTTCAGTCCCCCTTTAAGGATGATGTAATGGGAGGTATTAAAACAATTGAGTTGAACGATCTAGGTGTCACCGAGATGCCATCTGGTGTCACTAAATGCAATGACACGTCTCAGTAGTATACACTTATAGTTAGAAATTTATTGGAAGCCGATTAACCCATGTTGAACAATGGCAACACACTCTGAAATCTAACCACTGCACAGGCCTAATGCAAAGTGTAAGAGCCACTCTGCGTCAGTACATAACAACTACGTCTGGTCACTTGAGAATACTTAATGACGCACATACCTATACTGTTTACATAACATCGGTCACTCTTCTGGTCAGAAACAGCACACTGGGACGTCTTGTCCGGCGATATGGCGAGAGGATATCCCCAAGGCGGAGGGACGGTAACATCATTTTTACTGAACATTGGCCCCATTGAACATTGTATGAAACCATTGTTTTTGTTTGAACACTTCGCGAGCAGTGATATGATCTTAATACAAGGATATATAGATTTCCTGCGAAAACAGGATGATATCAATCTGTTACGCGATGCACGGTGCCCTTTGTGCTAATGGCATCACAATATACACGTTTGTAAGTAGACCGAGTTTGTGTCGCCCTAACTTGTGTTTCACTATATTGATCTGAATAGGGCCCGTAAGTGTGTCACGATACACGGCGAGACTCCGCGGGATTGGAGCTGATTTCGGGACTGGTCATTATAATAATATTCGATGGATGACAGTTGTAACTTCCGACTGATGAATATTAGAAAAATCAGGACATAAATATCTTGTGTTATACCTTTCTTATCTTAAATGTCCGATTTAATATTGAGTTTACCACACTATCATAGACATAGCGATTTATGTAGTGCAGATAATAGACACTCCCCACACATTTTAGCCGTATGTGTTTTTTTACGGATTTTGCATTTTACATAGCTGTACGTTGTGGTTTCGATAAGCACTTAAATCTGACAAATTGTCTAAATGTACATAATCATAACACATGTATACGTTTGGTCCAAACAGGTTGTACTGTGCGAAAAATGGCACTTTTCATTATTAGTCAAGATCGCCAAACGCAAGTACTTGCCGCTGTTGCCATGGCAACCACCATTATAATCGATTAAAATTCATGATTTCCGTCATCATTGTCACCGGCAAAGTGTTCCACTGCTTTTGCATGTAATAATCTTTCGGACTGTATAACTGAAATTGTTAGACTGGAACAATTCGATTATTACAACCAAAAACAAAACGAAGTCCTATACGTTAACATGGAGAATATGGACCTTCTGCCCCCAACTGCCCCCAGCCTCGTTTTCGCGCGCGAGACTTACACGCCCTATAAGGCAAACAAGTCTCATCCGCCGCCATATTGCTTTCATCCTATTTTGCCATTTTCATTAATGTTCCGGTGCAATGTATTCTTTTGCATGCGGGCGTAACTACCACAGCAGAAATCTACTTGGTATGTGTCACTGGGTTCCACCAAATACAAAAGTCATCTATATCAAGAGAACTATCAAGCAGATAAGTTTTTATGCTTAAATTCCCTGCGTATTTCAGTAACTCTGACATGGCATACACTTCCAGACAACATGTGTGAATGGCCTCGTTAAGTATCGATCAAAACGGACCGGAAACGATTTGTGTTCCCTATATATTAAAACAATGTGTTGAAGGTATACAATACCTGCTAATTTTGTATTAAGCTAGATACAATGTCAGCATCTTGATTGCTGCGCTGTTGTTATGGCAAAATAATAAACAAAACGCTTTTCATTGTTAACAACAACCTATAATACGGTCACTATTTTAGAACAAGCGCGTCTTCAGTCACGTAAACTAATCCGGTTCTTTGGTGTTGATATTCAAAATCAGAATGTTTATTAGTAAGGAACATTAAAATGCACGATGGATTTCTGGCGTTGTTGCTTGAGCATAAATGCACGCTTGTAGCCCATGTCGCGTCATGCACCGCAAAATAAATATACAACCAGAAACTTTAAAATATACACCTGAAGATTCATGTCAGTGTTAAGAATTGCCGGAAAGGGCTTTTGGGCAAACGCTAAATCAGATTTATTAGTTGGCATGTGGCCTGAAAAATGGGTACGTTAATGAAATATCTCATTGTTGATGCTAGGTCAGTTTGCTTTTTAGCCAAATGGTTTCTAAACGAAATAAATGAGAACACTGATTTGTGGAGATAGCTTTCAGGCTAACATGTATGATGCTAAATCGAAAGCTGCTATCACTAATTTGGTAGATAATACGTGAATAATACGGTAAACCAGTATTACAATGGTAAAGGTACGTTCTTATGCAGTGTCCAGTCCTCAGGACAGCTGAAAGCGCTTTGCACGTTATCCCTGGTACACCTACTCAGTCTAACACTTTTTCGGCTATCATCATTATCATTACCGTTATCGTTATCGTTATCGTTACCGTTACCGTTACCGTTACCGTTACCGTTACCGTTACCGTTACCGTTACCGTTACCGTTACCGTTACCGTTACCGTTACCGTTACCGTTACCGTTACCGTTACCGTTACCGTTACCGTTACCGTTACCGTTACCGTTACCGTTACCGTTACCGTTACCGTTACCGTTACCGTTACCGTTACCGTTACCGTTACCGTTACCGTTACCGTTACCGTTACCGTTACCGTTACCGTTACCGTTACCGTTACCGTTACCGTTACCGTTACCGTTACCGTTACCGTTACCGTTACCGTTACCGTTACCGTTACCGTTACCGTTACCGTTACCGTTACCGTTACCGTTACCGTTACCGTTACCGTTACCGTTACCGTTACCGTTACCGTTACCCGTGTTCGCGTTCGCGTTCGCGTTCGAGTTCGCGTTCGCGTTCGCGTTCGCGTTCGCGTTCGCGTTCGCGTTCGCGTTCGCGTTCGCGTTCGCGTTCGCGTTCGCGTTCGCGTTCGCGTTCGCGTTCGCGTTCGCGTTCGCGTTCGCGTTCGCGTTCGCGTTCGCGTTCGCGTTCGCGTTCGCGTTCGCGTTCGCGTTCGCGTTCGCGTTCGCGTTCGCGTTCGCGTTCGCGTTCGCGTTCGCGTTCGCGTTCGCGTTCGCGTTCGCGTTCGCGTTCGCGTTCGCGTTCGCGTTCGCGTTCGCGTTCGCGTTCGCGTTCGCGTTCGCGTTCGCGTTCGCGTTCGCGTTCGCGTTCGCGTTCGCGTTCGCGTTCGCGTTCGCGTTCGCGTTCGCGTTCGCGTTCGCGTTCGCGTTCGCGTTCGCGTTCGCGTTCGCGTTCGCGTTCGCGTTCGCGTTCGCGTTCGCGTTCGCGTTCGCGTTCGCGTTCGCGTTCGCGTGCGTATACTACAACTACTACTGCTGCTGCTGCTGCTGCTGCTGCTGCTGCTGCTGCTGCTGCTACTGCTGCTGCTGCTGCTGCTGCTGCTGCTGCTGCTACTACTACTACTACTACTACTACTACTACTACTAATAATAATAATAATAATAATAATAATAATAATAATAATAATAATAATAATAATAATAATAATAATAATAATAATAATAATAATAATAATAATAATAATAATAATCGTCACCGTCATCAATTACCATCACCATCGACATCGCCATCACCATCATCATCATCATTATTCAATATACGTCGTTGTTGAAGGTTGGACGTTTGACACGATGTGATGCGATTATACTGGTCGTCTTGTTGGTGGCGTCATCTACCGGGGCGAATTCGCCAATTTCTCGCTGCATCAAGGGATGTCGAGACAAGTTCGACTATAGTTACCGGTCATGCCTGGGCTACGAAATCCTTCTTCTTCAGGAAAAGAAGGACTTCTGTCAGAGATTCTGTCACATACTCCTCGCCCATTGCATCCGGGTATGTCATCAGACAAATGGATTCTTCCCCGGATGATAGTGTAGAGTCTACAGGGGTTCTGGTCCTTTCCCCAAAAGGAGTGATGTGAGATTGATCGCGCAACAAAAACAATGGGACATAAGGTGTTGTATATGTATGACAATGTATACTGTAATAATTATTTAATGTGCATGCAATGCCTACATGACTTACTTTGGTATATGTTATATAGAACGATGTGTCGTTTCGTGTATGCTATGCTAGTTGTGTCGGCTATGCTAGTTGTGTCGGTAGCAGCTCAAATAAATAACAGAAACACGTGCCGAAAAAAATCGACCGTATCGTGACGTAAACAAAGGACAACGTCATTTCCGTGGCGGCCACGTTGTGATAGACTACGTTGTTTCGTTTACCAGCGTGCAGCAAAACATTCTATGCAGCGAGGTATTTGTATACTGCGTCGTGCGCGAAGTGGGTTTATACCGGTCAGGTACAGGAAGCATCTCAGTATTATGTCGAGGCCAGGTAAAAGAAGTGTTTGAATCAGTATGAAGTCGTATATGGACACAGTATATTGGTATGTTGCGCCCTCCGCGTGTGTGTGCGCGCATGAGTGGGTGGGGTGCGTCTGGGCGCACTTATGGTGAGTGAGTGAGTGAGTGAGTGAGTGTGTGTGTGTGTGTGTGTGTGTGTGTGTGTGTGTGTGTGTGTGTGTGTGTGTGTGTGTGTGTGTGTGTGTGTGTGTGTATTTGTGTATGCGTTTAATCTCTGTACCCCTGGTGAAACTGTATTTCGTGTTTGTTATAAAGGAGAGCCGAACTATAAAATAATGTAGATACAATGTCCATTTGTTTGTTTCTTTGTTCTTTGTTTGTTTGTTTGACTGATTGGCTGGTTACGTGGCTGATTGGTTTGATTGGTTGAAAGAGTTTCGAAAACACTTAAACAAAGTCTTTTGAACACCTTACAGAGGTATAGGTCCACATATAAACTAAACTAAACTAAACAAACAAACAAACAAGCAAGCAAACAAACAAACAAACAATTAATCAATCAATCAATCAAACATGTGTGTGTGCGTGTATAAATGCGTGCGCAGGTGTATGATGTATTGTTGAATATACGCTTATATTGGTTTGTACAACATTGTTTAGATAAACGTCAAGGTTGTGAGTTCTCCCCCAGAAACGTCGCGAATGTATTAGATTGATCAGGGGTGTCGAGAATAAAGTGTAATGTTTTAGATTGATCAGGGGTGTCGAGAAGAAAGTGTAATGTGTTAGATTGACCGGGGTGTCAGGAATAAAGTGTAACGTGTTAGATAGATCAGGGCTGTCGGAAATAATGTGTAATGTGTTAGATTGATCAGGGGTGTCAGGAATAAAGTGTAATGAGTTAGATTGATCAAGGGTGTCGGAAATAAAGTTCAATGTGTTAGATTGATCAGGGGTGTCGGGAATAACGTGTAATGTGTTAGATTGACCAGGGGTGTCGGAAATAAAGTGTAATGTGTTAGATTGATCAGTGGTGTCGGAAATAAAGTGTAATGTGTTAGATTGATCATGGGTGTCGGGAATAAAATGTAATGTGTTAGATTGATCAGGGGTGTCGGAAATAAAATGTAATGTTTTAGATTGATCAGTGGTGTCGGAAATAAAATGTAATGTTTTAGATTGATCAGGGGTGTCGGAAATAAAATGTAATGTTTTAGATTGATCAGGGATGTCGGAAATAAAATGTAATGTTTTAGATTGATCAGGGGTGTCGGAAATAAAATGTAATGTTTTAGATTGATCAGGGATGTCGGAAATAAAATGTAATGTTTTAGATTGATCAGGGGTGTCGGAAATAAAATGTAAAGTGTTTGATTGATTGGGGGTGTCGGGAATAAAATGTAATGTGTTAGATTGATCAGGGATGTCCGAAATAAAGTGTAATGTATTAGATTGATCAGGGGTGTCGGCAGTAACGTGTAATATGTTAGAGTGAACCGGGGTGTCGGAAATAATGTGTAACGTGTTAGATTGATCAGGGGTGTCGGCAATAAAGTGTGAAGCGCTTTGAACAGTCCTAACTGGACTGCATGCAGTGTTATGTAAGAACGTACGTTTCCTTTTACGCACCGCATTAATAAAACCGCCAATTTTTCGCAAGTATCCGCCATCTGCTTAATTATAATAACCCCAGATTCATGTTACTCGGGTTTCAAACTTATTTGTCTCAGGCAACACCGTAGACATATCTTCTCAGCGTCGCCATTATCTCTCCTGACAGCCATTACTTCCAACAAAAAGTCAGACATTGCTGGCAAAGTCGAGTCTTTGTCTAGCCACCGGTCTGACTTATTACATAACAGGGTCCTGTAGGCTGATATTTAGAAGCTATACACTGTGTGTCTATTATAAAACAGTTTATTTTCTCAACATGTGGACCCACATCGCCACATCAAATGTTGTCAGTGCTCTCGCCTCCCCAATTTCTTCTTCATTCTTCGGAGAGGTTGGAGAATTTGAGTGGACAATATTTCAAACATCTGCACATGCAGCAAGGGCAGTGGATTGTTTTATTTTTCTACATCATCGTAATATATATATATATATATATATATATATATATATATATGTTTATATATATATATATATATATATATATATATATATATAAACTATATATATATATATATATATATATATACATATACATATGCATATGCATATGCATATGCATATGCATATGCATATACATATACATATACATATACATATACATATACATATACATATACATATACATATACATATACATATACATATACATATGTATATGTATATATATATATATATGTATATATATATATATATATATATATATATATATATATATATATATATATATATACGTGTATACGTGTATACGTGTATACGTGTATACGTATACGTATACGTATACGTATATATGTATATATGTATATATGTATATATATATATATATATATATATATATATATATATACATATACATATACATATGTATATGTATATGTATATGTATATGTATATGTATATGTATATGTATATGTATATGTATATGTATATGTATATGTATATGTATATGTATATGTATATGTATATGTATATGTATATGTATATGCATATGCATATGCATATGCATATGCATATGCATATGCATATGTATATGTATATATATATATATATATATATATATATATATATATATATAGTTTATATATATATATATATATATATATATATATATATATATATATATATATATATATACACATATGTCTGGATGTATGAGTGGTTTTCATTTGTTTTTATATTGTTAACATTTAAGAATAGCGACAGCAACAACAATTCCGTACGCCAGACGAGAGGATTGTGTTACGTCTTGCGCGGTCTTTTTTTGGGAGACATTGAAAGAACGTAACGCAATTTTCAAAAAAATTAGCAGGTTTCATTGCCTATTTTCCCCATCAATTGCTGGATATCTCGGTTACTATCTTACAATCAAACCGATTTAATCCATTTATCGTTTCATAACTAATTCGTACAAGTTGTTCAGAATGTTCAACAAGGTTAGTAAATACTTGTATACATTTAGTAAACTCTTAAGCACTCTTACGTACAAGTGAGTATCGTTTAATTTATACGTGACAAAGTTTAGTGCATTCTGAGTTAAGTGTCTGTTAAGCTTCCATGCGAGGCCGAGATGGAATTCGATTCAACAAGTCTACCAAGGAGTAAAGTGCATAGCGCTTTAATAATCTTGAGGACTGCATATTGCGCTATATAAGAACGTACCTTGATGTTACACGCTACACACTTCATGCGCCATCGAGTGCAAGGGATGCTTTTGTAACACATCATTATACTATTTCACTGATGTATAGATTGTTACATTCGAACGCACATATGACAGTTTCATATTCCTTTTAATAATAATATGTTTATGACTATTCAGATATATGGATATTGTAATTGTAGTAATAGTCGTAATACCTAGGCAGACGTTTCCTACCAGTAAGCTGCGCAGCAGTCATGTGTTGATAAATGCCTTTGCAGTCAAACGTTGATATTGTTTTGAGATATAGGTAATTTTGAAAAATGAAACACAAGAAACTACACATTGTTGCACATTATGTACGAAACTAGTGTATTAAATTTTAGCCATTCCCGAGTGCATACATAGTAACTAAATCCAAATGCAGATTCGTAATTACAAATGCAGACTCGTAATTACATACGCACGCACGCACGCACGCACGCACGCACGCACGCACGCACGCACGCACGCACGCACGCACGCACGCACGCACGCACGCACGCACGCACGCACGCACGCACGCATGTACAAGTGAATATCACACGCATGCAAACACACACGCACGCGCAAGCGCACGCGCACGCGCAAGCGCACGCGCACGCGCAAGCGCAAGCGCACGCGCAAGCGCACGCGCACGCGCACGCGCACGCGCACGCGCACGCGCACGCGCACGCGCACGCGCACGCGCACGCGCACGCGCACGCGCACGCGCACGCGCACGCGCACGCGCACGCGCACGCGCACGCACACGCACACGCACACGCACACGCACACGCACACGCACACGCACACGCACACGCACACGCACACGCACACGCACACGCACACGCACACGCACACGCACACGCACACGCACACGCACACGCACACGCACACGCACACGCACACGCACACGCACACGCACACGCACACGCACACGCACACGCACACGCACACGCACACGCACACGCACACGCACACGCACACGCACACGCACACGCACACGCACACGCACACGCACACGCACACGCACACGCACACGCACACGCACACGCACACGCACACGCACACGCACACGCACACGCACACGCACACGCACACGCACACGCACACGCACACGCACACGCACACGCACACG
>OZ024865.1:6752011-6754511 GCA_964017155.1 Oasisia sp. SBJ-2009 | reverse complement strand
GGTGATAGGCGATGTATATTATCTCGTATTCTACTGACATGCCTTGACCTGCCCAGGTCCAATTCCGTCTGTTTTCTGACTTTTGCAATCGTATCTGTGACGTTTGCCTTTTCTCTAACGACGATATTTGTTTTCTGTCCCCGGTATATGATGCTTTTAACTTACGTCTTTCCATCTTTTTCTGCGGCTGCTAGCATTTTCTTTGCTTCTTCTTTTTATTTGCTTCTTCTTTTTCGTCTTATATATATATATATATATATATATATATTTATATATATATATACATACAAACATACATACATACATACATACATACATATATTTGCACTATCCTCTGCCAGATGGTACCCTTCCAGTAGTCTTTTAGTTCGACTCCCCACCGTCTCACGCAGTCTACCTCCAGCTCCTTTTCTTTCGTACGTTTTTCGTGTGGTGATACGTAGTGTCCATTGGTTATCTCGCATGCTGCTGACGGGCCCTGCCCAAGTCCACGTCCATCTCCTGATTTGCTCAATCTCGTACATGAGCTTTGTCTTTTCTCTTATTTGCTTTTCTCATGTTATGTCATTGCTGGAAAGAAGTACGCATGAGTTATATACTTGTCTCATCAAGCATGTTCCAATGTTACCCTTGAAGATGTCGCGGTGCTTGGCGAATACGATCCACCCAGCCTTGATTCATTTTTGAATCTCCTTGACTTGGATTTTGTCTCTAGTGCTGTATATCTGTCCCTGGTACTATTGGTCGCTATTGTTGACATATATTGGTGTGCCGTTTTTATCATCACCTTTGTCTTTGACTTTTTGATCTTCAGACCCTGCTTTTCACTTCCACCAGGTATTTACTGTAACATTTGGTGTAGCACCTATGAGTAGGTCATCGGCAAATCGGAGATAACTAAGATATTTGCCGTCTATCTTCAAGCTTTTGTTTTCCATATCAATCGTCGGAATATGCTTTCGAGTGCTGCCGGAAACAGATTGGGCAATATGATACCTCTAAGTCGTATTCCTCACCTGATGTTGATCTTGTTGCTTTCTTTGTGTAGGTGGACTGTCATCGAGATGTCGGAGTAGATTTCCTTCAGGAGTTCGATGTGTACATCTTCTATCCCTGGTTCGTGAAGCGACGTCAGTACTGCCTGAGTTTGCACTGAGTCGAAGGCTTTCTCGTAGTCGACGAATGCGATGCAAAGTGGGATATTATATTCTCTGCACTTCTCCTTCACTTGGTTTATTACGTGGATGTGGTCTGTCTTTGAGTATCTGCGAATCCAGCTTGCTCTCGTGGCTGGTTTTCGTCTAGTGTCTTCTGTAGTCTTTTCCTAAGTACTTTCGTGAGAGCTTTACAGATATTTGATAGAAGACGTATCGGTCTGTAATTTTTGAGGTCTTTTTTTATTTCCTCCTTGCAGATTATCTTCAGCTTAGCATTCTTCCACGTGTTACTGATAAGCATTTAGTGTACAGCGTAGCAAGTGTCTTCGAGATGATATCTTCTCCCGCTTTCAATGTATCGATCTTTATAAGGTCGTTGCCTGTTGCTGTTCCATTCTTCGCATCTCGCAATGCTGCCTCCACCATCCATTATGGTATCTCTGTTACCTCAGTTGCGTCATTTTGGATTATGGTACTCTATTCAGTGTCATATATTTCGGTGTTGAATGCTTCTATTTGTTCTATGATCTTTTTTGAACATGGATTTCTCTACTCTGCTTGTCCCGGAGTCTGATCAGTCTGTCTTGGCCTAGCTTCTGCGTTCTTCGGACTTTCTTCAGGTTCTCTGATGCCATTATCGTTTCACGTCTGATCTCTTGGTTATATTTGCTTATGGTGTCAATGTCGTCTAGTTCTTATAGTGTTTCGAAACGGTTTCTTAGTTCGAGTTGGAATTCAACCTTGTTTGATCCTATTTGTGTGGCATTTACTCTGTATGGCCTCGTGGTCATTAATATTTTTCTTTCCACCTCTACGTCCAGTTCATTTCTCAATTCGAGCCTAAATTTGCCCGTTGCCGTTTCCATGCGTTTTTTCTTTCCCTATTTGCACATTGAAGTATCCCATCACAATCGCGCAGTGGTTTGGTTTCCCTAAGGTCTCATCGACGTCGTTTTGTCTTCTTCTGAATATGATGTTGTTGTTTACTTGCAGTATCTTCAGTTTCTAGCGCTTTATTATACGCATAACTGCTACGATGGGGCTGATGCGTTTTACCCTCACTATATGGTCTTTCCATTTCTTGTTTATGAGAAAGCATACTCCTGCTTGGCCGTTGCTCGTCTTAGAATGATATAGCAGGTGCCCGCTTTGAAAAGTAGTAAAACATTCCTCTGGTTTTCTCACTTCTCCGATCCCGATTACATCCCATACAACCTGGTTTCCCTAAGTTCGTCGAGTTCTTTATGTGTTCTTAGTTCACCAGGTTCGCCTCCTTGGTCATGGAATCTTTCGGTGTCGCTGTGGACTGGGGGCCATGGCGTTGTAGTGCTTTGCCTGCTGGT
>OZ024865.1:6739511-6744511 GCA_964017155.1 Oasisia sp. SBJ-2009 | reverse complement strand
CCGCTATAGAGATCAATTTGGAACAGTTCCGAAACGAAAGTTACCTTAATTATTATTATCTTTATTATGAAGAATGATAAAAGTGCAGTATCCTTGTTAAAACATCAGGTTAACACCTTGCTCAAAGGGATTGTATAAGTAAATATATAACCCGAATAAATAAGTTATTATAAGAAAATTGTAAAAATAAAAAAATAAAAAATAGTGAGTTAAATCAATGACATAATACAAAATAGAAAAATAACTCGGTAAATTGAGCATACGAAAATTTAGGAAACAAACAACATTTTAGTAACTTTGTTAGAAGGTATAAACAATCAATTCATTTAGTGAGGTGCCACTGTAGATAATATTATTTCTTAACGAAAACAGTTATTCCCATCTTGCCGTTCTCGCACAGTCGCCACTGCATAAGCAGAGCCGTTCGTAACATACGTCCTCGCAGAGTTCCATGTCTCGTGGACATTCAATGTGAGTGCATTGATTCATGCAGTCAATGTTCATGCAGTCAATGTATTCGTCCTTGCATAATTTCATGCACATCCTCACTGATTCTGGGAGGGCAGGTGACTGATGCATCATTATCGCCACAACAATGAAGAGGAGTAACTGCAAGAAATGACCAAATATTACGTTTTAAATGCCTAGCTTCATACGTTACTCTCTCTCTCTCTCTCTCTCTCTCTCGCACTCTCTCTCTCTCGCACTCTCTCTCTCTCTCTCTCTCGCTCGCTCGCTCGCTCGCTCGCTCTCTATATATCTCTCTCTCTCCGCCTCCGCCTCCGCCTCCGCCTCCGCCTCCGCCTCCGCCTCCGCCTCCGCCTCCGCCTCCGCCTCCGCCTCCGCCTCCGCCTCCGCCTCCGCCTCCGCCTCCGCCTCCGCCTCCGCCTCCGCCTCCGCCTCCGCCTCCGCCTCCGCCTCCGCCTCCGCCTCCGCCTCCGCCTCCGCCTCCGCCTCCGCCTCCGCCTCCGCCTCCGCCTCCGCCTCCGCCTCCGCCTCCGCCTCCGCCTCCGCCTCCGCCTCCGCCTCCGCCTCCGCCTCCGCCTCCGCCTCCGCCTCCGCCTCCGCCTCCGCCTCCGCCTCCGCCTCCGCCTCCGCCTCCGCCTCCGCCTCCGTCCTCCCGTCCTCCCGTCCTCCCGTCCTCCCGTCCTCCCGTCCTCCCGTCCTCCCGTCCTCCCGTCCTCCCGTCCTCCCGTCCTCCCGTCCTCCCGTCCTCCCGTCCTCCCGTCCTCCCGTCCTCCCGTCCTCCCGTCCTCCCGTCCTCCCGTCCTCCCGTCCTCCCGTCCTCCCGTCCTCCCGTCCTCCCGTCCTCCCGTCCTCCCGTCCTCCCGTCCTCCCGTCCTCCCGTCCTCCCGTCCTCCCGTCCTCCCGTCCTCCCGTCCTCCCGTCCTCCCGTCCTCCCGTCCTCCCGTCCTCCCGTCCTCCCGTCCTCCCGTCCTCCCGTCCTCCCGTCCTCCCGTCCTCCCGTCCTCCCGTCCTCCCGTCCTCCCGTCCTCCCGTCCTCCCGTCCTCCCGTCCTCCCGTCCTCCCGTCCTCCCGTCCTCCCGTCCTCCCGTCCTCCCGTCCTCCCGTCCTCCCGTCGTTCCGTCCTCCCGTCCTCCCGTCCTCCCGTCCTCCCGTCCTCCCGTCCTCCCGTCCTCCCGTCCTTCCGTCCTTCCGTCCTTCTTCCGTCCTTCCGTCCTCCCGTCCTCCCGTCCTTCCGCCCTTCCGTCCTTCCGTCCTTCTTCCGTCCTTCCGTCCTTCCGTCCTCCCGTCGTCCCGTCGTCCCGTCGTCCCGTCCTCCCGTCCTCCCGTCCTCCCGTCCTCCCGTCCTTCCGTCCTTCCGTCGTCCCGTCCTCCCGTCCTCCCGTCCTCCCGTCCTCCCGTCCTCCCGTCCTCCCGTCCTTCCGTCCTTCCGTCCTTCCGTCCTCCCGTCCTCCCGTCCTCCCGTCCTCCCGTCCTCCCGTCCTTCCGTCCTCCCGTCCTTCCGTCCTTCTTCCGTCCTTCCGTCCTTCCGTCCTCCCGTCGTCCCGTCGTCCCGTCCTCCCGTCCTCCCGTCCTCCCGTCCTCCCGTCCTCCCGTCCTTCCGTCCTCCCGTCCTCCCGTCCTCCCGTCCTCCCTTCCTCCCGTCCTCCCGTCCTCCCGTCCTCCCGTCCTTCCGTCCTCCCGTCCTCCCGTCCTCCCGTCCTCCCGTCCTCCCGTCCTCCCGTCCTCCCGTCCTCCCGTCCTCCCGTCCTTCCGTCCTCCCGTCCTTCCGTCCTTCTTCCGTCCTTCTTCCGTCCTTCTTCCGTCCTTCCGTCCTTCCGTCCTTCCGTCCTTCCGTCCTTCCGTCCTTCCGTCCTTCCGTCCTTCCGTCCTTCCGTCCTTCCGTCCTTCCGTCCTTCCGTCCTTCCGTCCTTCCGTCCTTCTTCCGTCCTTCCGTCCTTCCGTCCTTCTTCCGTCCGTCCGTCCTTCCGTCCTCCCGTCCTCCCGTCCTCCCGTCCTCCCGTCCTTCCGTCCTTCCGTCCTTCTTCCGTCCTTCCGTCCTCCCGTCCTCCCCTCCTCCCGTCCTCCCGTCCTCCCAACCTCCCGTCCTCCCGTCCTCCCGTCCTCCCGTCCTTCCGTCCTTCCGTCCTTCTTCGGTCCTTCCGTCTTCCCGTCCTCCCGTCCTCCCGTCCTCCCGTCCTCCCGTCCTCCCGTCCTTTCGTCCTTCCGTCCTTCCGTCCTTCCGTCCTTCCGTCCTTCCGTCCTTCCGTCCTTCCGTCCTTCCGTCCTTCCGTCCTCCCGTCCTTCCCTCCTTCCGTCCTTCCGTCCTTCTTCCGTCCTCCCGTCCTCCCGTCCTCCCGTCCTCCCGTCCTCCCGTCCTCCCGTCCTCCCGTCCTCCCGTCCTCCCGTCCTCCCGTCCTCCCGTCCTCCCGTCCTCCCGTCCTCCCGTCCTCCCGTCCTCCCGTCCTCCCGTCCTCCCGTCCTCCCGTCCTCCCGTCCTCCCGTCCTCCCGTTCTCCCGTCCTCCCGTCCTCCCGTCCTCCCGTCCTCCCGTCCTCCCGTCCTCCCGTCCTCCCGTCCTCCCGTCCTCCCGTCCTCCCGTCCTCCCGTCCTCCCGTCCTCCCGTCCTCCCGTCCTCCCGTCCTCCCGTCCTCCCGTCGTTCCGTCCTCCCGTCCTCCCGTCCTCCCGTCCTCCCGTCCTCCCGTCCTCCCGTCCTCCCGTCCTTCCGTCCTTCCGTCCTTCTTCCGTCCTTCCGTCCTCCCGTCCTCCCGTCCTTCCGCCCTTCCGTCCTTCCGTCCTTCTTCCGTCCTTCCGTCCTTCCGTCCTCCCGTCGTCCCGTCGTCCCGTCCTCCCGTCCTCCCGTCCTCCCGTCCTCCCGTCCTCCCGTCCTCCCGTCCTTCCGTCCTTCCGTCGTCCCGTCCTCCCGTCCTCCCGTCCTCCCGTCCTCCCGTCCTCCCGTCCTTCCGTCCTTCCGTCCTTCCGTCCTCCCGTCCTCCCGTCCTCCCGTCCTCCCGTCCTTCCGTCCTCCCGTCCTTCCGTCCTTCTTCCGTCCTTCCGTCCTTCCGTCCTCCCGTCGTCCCGTCGTCCCGTCCTCCCGTCCTCCCGTCCTCCCGTCCTCCCGTCCTCCCGTCCTTCCGTCCTCCCGTCCTCCCGTCCTCCCGTCCTCCCTTCCTCCCGTCCTCCCGTCCTCCCGTCCTCCCGTCCTCCCGTCCTTCCGTCCTTCCGTCCTCCCGTCCTTCCGTCCTTCTTCCGTCCTTCCGTCCTTCCGTCCTTCCGTCCTCCCGTCCTTCCGTCCTTCCGTCCTTCCGTCCTCCCGTCCTTCCGTCCTTCCGTCCTTCCGTCCTTCCGTCCTTCCGTCCTTCCGTCCTCCCGTCCTCCCGTCCTCCCGTCCTCCCGTCCTCCCGTCATTCCGTCCCCCCGTCCTCCCGTCCTTCCGTCCTTCCGTCCTCCCGTCCTCCCGTCCTTCCGTCCTTCCGTCCTCCCGTCCTTCCGTCCTCCCGTCCTCCCGTCCTCCCGTCCTCCCGTCCTCCCGTCCTTCCGTCCTTCTTCCGTCCTTCTTCCGTCCTTCTTCCGTCCTCCCGTCCTTCCGTCCTTCCGTCCTTCCGTCCTTCCGTCCTTCCGTCCTTCCGTCCTTCCGTCCTTCCGTCCTTCCGTCCTTCCGTCCTTCCGTCCTTCCGTCCTTCCGTCCTTCCGTCCTTCCGTCCTTCCGTCCTTCCGTCCTCCCGTCCTCCCGTCCTCCCGTCCTTCCGTCCTTCCCTCCTTCCGACCTTCCGTCCGTGTAATACGTAATATGTATAAACCAAATTAAGATAAATGGTATACAGTAATCCAAGTCTGGTTAACTTGGGTGCCTTACCCATTGTAAATATATACCAAACTCACAAAGTATACATATTATACTGTGCTATGAGCCACTTACGTTCCTACCCACGCGGATTCATTAAACATGTGTATATCAAATCATGTTGAATATTTACATTATTCTCTCACAACACGTGCACGTGACACTGTTTTTTGGGGAGCAATAATCATCAGATATTCTTGAAGCAACAATATAAGTCATCTCGATGCTGGGTAATAATATATTACTGTGCGTAATTGTGGTTTTATATTAACTTGTGTTTTTGCAAACATATCTATATTTATACTATAACCGTTTATACCTTAAAGTGATATGTGTAAGGTGACTGCGCGTCAACATAGTGATTGGAATCGATATCACAATGCTATGTTTTACTATCTTTTTATTACATAACTCAGACATCAACCTCTGTCTTTCTATTGATACACTCCTCTAGTCATTGGAACTACTATATAAATAATCTGGAAGTAATTCGGCAAACTTAAGTATCGTCTACTTGTATGCGTCGGTAAAAATTCGATGCAGCCATTACAAAGTGTACTGGGTAAGCTTACGCAAAAACGGCAAAATTGACGGCAGTTGCTACTAACCGGAATGCGTGCGTCCATAACTGATAGTGAGATAGGCACGAGTGTAGTTCTCTGATGAACGCAGTCGCTGGATTTATTCCTAAACTTCAGGCATCATTGTTGCC
>OZ024865.1:6727011-6729511 GCA_964017155.1 Oasisia sp. SBJ-2009 | reverse complement strand
CGCACACGCACACGCACACGCACACGCACACGCACACGCACACGCACACGCACACGCACACGCACACGCACACGCACACGCACACGCACACGCACACGCACACGCACACGCACACGCACACGCACACGCACACGCACACGCACACGCACACGCACACGCACACGCACACGCACACGCACACGCACACGCACACGCACACGCACACGCACACGCACACGCACACGCACACGCACACGCACACGCACACGCACACGCACACGCACACGCACACGCACACGCACACGCACACGCACACGCACACGCACACGCACACGCACACGTAAATGTGTGCAATACCTCTGTGCTTTTTCATCAACTATACTTGTAACAGACACTTGCGAGACGACAGCTATGCACACAGTAGACAATCCCCCAAATGTTTGTTTCTGGCCTGAACATGAAAACACATGAACTATCTACCTACATCTACGTACCCTCCACGAATCTTTGGTGCTCGGAAGAATGAATTGGAACATCAGTCTTGTGTAGCCACTCAGACTGTTGGGTACTGACTATCAATAACCTAGACGTGCACAAGCATAGGGACACAGACACGTTTACAGAGCTGACACAGGAGCCAAGAAAAGTAACATATTTGACCTCAAGTCAAATAACTAAGATGCCAAGTTCAATACCGACCGTTGAGTGGCAGGTGTTTGGGACTTGTTGACCTACAATTTAACATTCAGCTATAAAATATGATATACTGGTTGTTCAAATATGAGACTCAGTATACTACGCTGACCGTAATTCAATTTACTATCAGGCTTTCCCAATAACGTAAAGTACTAATGTTTTAATGACTAGTGACTATGCTGTGTTTGGTCAGTGTTTAGCTGATGTGAGATGCGTTTGATGGTGTTCGTTTTTAGCCGAATACTTACATGAATTCTTGACATCATTTTGTTTCCTGAATGGGTAGAACGACAATAGTTATACGAGGAATCTATCTATATTACAATTAGTTATGTGTATGCACATGAAATATGTTAATATAAGTAATTACGTATTTGTACATATCATTCCGTCAATATTAAACAATTAAACATATTAAACCCTTGAGGGTACTATTAAACCTGTTCCATACAACCTATTCACGAAATAGAAATTCCGACGTGTCTAGTTAACGAGATGTATACCGTTGTTTTAATCTTAGCTGCAATTACAATGTTCATGTTATTGGTATTAACAAACGCATACATTGTTCACGTAATTCTTCATGGTAACCCTAACCTCAGTGTGGTTTGCATGAATGCGATTTATCTTTAAATACTACAAATGTTGTAACAGTTTCGTGCTCATAAGAACAATTGATATGAATGATTACGAACGCAATTTATCGTGGCCTTCACGGGTGTTGTATTGTTGTACACACGAAGTAATATACAGCCTGCTGTAAGGTCGTTTTGGTGTTAAGTAACAGCCGTAGCAATACCAGAGACACAGCAGGAGAGGGCGTAGCTTTGTAAAGACAACCGGATAAGTAGAATCTCTGCAATAGACAAAGGAACAGTGAAAGAACTGAGGGAGGAATCTGGATGGAAAGAAAGTTTTCAGAAGAAGCCGATTAAGAACAGAGTACAGCAGACGGAAAATTGAACGTATGGAAGAAGATTCCTTGACCATAAATGCGGAATACCCGAAGGGTAGACTGGAGAAGGAAAAGAGGAAGATATTTACTGTTCAGCAATGACAAATAATTTTGCATATTCGTTTGCCTCGGAAACAAGAAAAGTCTTTCGCGTCGCAACGATCATAGCATCCATTTCTCTGATCTTCGCATATCGTTATGCATTCATCTAACGAAACCGCGTCTCCGCGCATATCCAACCAGATTAGGCAGTGAACCATTATCACGGGAAAGGCATAGAGAGAGAGAGAGAGAGAGAGAGAGAGACATTGACAGAGAGAGACAGAGACAGAGAGACATAGCCAGAGAGAGAGAGAGAGAGAGAGAGGGAGAGAGAGACCGAGAGAGAGAGATAGAGAGAGAGAGAGAGAGAGAGAGGGAGAGAGAGACAGAGAGAGAGAGAGCGAGAGAGAGAGAGAGAGGGAGAGAGAGAGAGAGAGAGAGAGAGAGAGACAGACAGACAGACAGACAGACAGACAGACAGAGAGAGATGGCAACGACATTTGTTTGACATATAATTAAAAACGTACTTTTTTACAAAGTACAATATCCACTCCTCGAAACAAATCGAAGCGCTTTACACCAATATCTATTGTCACAGTAGCACAGTATGTGAATCCTGGTTATCTTGATTAAGACCACGTGGTCTCAATCCCCTGGGCCAATGAGTATCGCAATGTCGTATGATCAAAGGCTATAGGGCAAAGACACTCAGCGTCGCATTTAACGATACTGCAGCATCACATACATGGGATGCACCCGATAGGGTACGTCTGGGGACATTAATCCTCCAGTTCGAACCCGATGCTCTCCAAACCTATCAACTCCAGC
>OZ024865.1:6717011-6722011 GCA_964017155.1 Oasisia sp. SBJ-2009 | reverse complement strand
TAATTTGAATAACTGTTAACCGTTGTCCTTTAATAGATCAAATATTTTTGTCCGAATTCCATTAACTCGTTTGTCTAATGATAGCAGAGTTAGCGTATATGTGTATTTGATATGTGCACTCGCAGGTACATCACATATACGAGCGTAAATCTAAAGATATAATGGGGATATGATAACATACTCCGTCGAGAGTACATTAAAGTCATTATTTTACGCTTTAACGAAGGTAATTTACGATTTCCATGCGCAACTACCGTTGTTGTACAGTATTGCATACGTCAGAGGATGGGCATTTTACTTGTTCAGGCTGTGTACAGAAATTCGTTTTACTTATAGCAATTTGTATATCATAATCTGCCACGTGGCCCGTTGGTGTTGTGGGCCTGAACGTATTGTCCTCTATGTGTCTGTAGTCGCAAATGTGTAAATCTCAGCTGTATTGCTTGGCTCTTGTGGGTAAATACGGGAGGATCTCAGTATATTTGTCCGTTTATCACATAATCTGTCGAGTTAATAATGAATGTTGATCACAACATGGTTACGTAAAACTCAGCTAGTTATTCCTGAGTATCATAATAAAAGACCCGCGTACGTAGAGCAGGGACGCAGTCCTGAAATTTTAGTTTAACTTAATAATTGTATAAATATATTTTTTAAACAAAATTGGACGCATTCAATTGTAATTGTAAATATAATTGCAAATGATATTTTAATCCTCTTATGATGTATGCCTACTAATTTAAATTATATTTTTAGAAGATAATTTCTATATATATAATTTCTATATATATAATTTCTATATATATATATATATATATATATATATATATATATATATATATTAAACTATTTTTAAAGGGCATTTTTTTATATATATATTTATTTATTTCTTAACTAGTTTACACCACAATTATTGTTAAATAGATAATCTATTATTTTAATTTTGTCTTTATTTATTTACTATATTAAAATATTTTTTTCATTTAAAAAAAAAAGGTTTTACAATGTCTATTTTATATCTATATCCTATATTTGTTTGCCATATTCTATTTTATTGTATATTTAGGCACTATGTGAGTCAACGCCAGATTACATTCCAATTTATCATGTAATTTTTGCACGTTGAATATGGCAATAAAGCTTTGTTATTATTATTATTATTATTATTATTATTATTATTATTATTATTATTATTATTATTATTATTATTATTATTATTATTATTATTATTATTATTATTATTATTATTATTATTATTATTATTATTATTATTATTATTATTATTATTATTATTATTATTATTATTATTATTATTATTATTATTATTATTATTATTATTATTATTATTATTATTATTATTATTATTATTATTATTATTATTATTATTATTATTATTATTATTGTTATTATTATTACTATTGTGTCCTATCTTCGACAACCAAACCCAGAGTATGAATCTTACGCTGCCGTGCAAAGGCATAAGTTATATAAGTGATTTGCTAAGTTATTTGCACTGTACATTGTTCCAACTCACTCAGCTGTGTGAATGCGCATCTGACAATAAAATGTTGTGGATATGTATGTACATATAGTCTTCGCGCATTAATTGCTGCATGGCTGGATACTTCTCTGGGGAATCGGAGCAGTGTTCGATTGAACAGGTCTGCCAGGGAATAAAGTGTAAGGCGCTTTGGACAATATTGATAATTTGCAACGCTGGCATAGAAGAACTTGCCTTTACTTAGCGTCAGTGCTGGACAGACTTTGGTAGAGAGCTGACCCAGGAACCGATATATTAAAACATATTCAAAAAGGCTAAACTGTGTGTTAGTCCCAATTGAACAATTCATTATCCCTTCAGTGCGAGTTGAGTGGTCGAGTGTTCTTTATGTACAAAGGTTAAGCAAACAATTTAAACAGTGGCTCGTTTCGGAGTCTAATACCGAAGGTCGAGTGGCTGATGCTTGAACCAGTTTGAACTTATCTACGATTTAACATTTGATGTTCACGATAATTTTATGTTTTCAAACGTGATACTCATGACACTAAACGAATCGTAATTCAGTTCACGCGTGCCAAACGTACAATACATATGTTGTATAATGTGTTTTGTTATCCAGTACACATATGACGTCTTCACAAGTTTCTAGGCAGGATAGAGTATGTGGTATTACGTATATTCAATCATTGTCAGACGTGAAGATTACCACGGTGCTGTTCGCGCCTCTACGATGGAAGTTGATATATTGTTTCCGCTAATTTAGTTATTCTATGAGGAATGTTAACTTGTATAAATAAACATATAATGAATATAAAATATTAAAGAAATCACACCTGTGTATTCCTTTAATAAGGACATGCTAATTTATTGAGCACCTAATAAATACACTGAATGTATACAACAATATTGCCGAGTTCCGGTTCCGGTTCCGGTTCTCTCATGAATTACAGGAGTCGGTTGAACGTAAATGTAAATGTATGTGTATGTTATATATATATATATATATATATATATATATATATATATATATATATATATATATATATATATATATATATAATATATATAATATGTGTGTGTCTATGTTCTACATTATACTTAAACAAACAAAATAATGATACAAATTCTAGCCTATGTTATTTTCTTGAATGTACCCTACAAACATGTAAATTAATTTAAATCTAGACATGAAACTTAAATTGTGATGTCTTTATTTAACCATATATAGACAGTTATAACTCTTACAATGCTATTCTCTATTTCCGTTTTACGTTGTTATCAAATAAGTCAATTCTTAACATTATTTGTCATGCTAACCTCACCATACGTAATGCGAATTTAATGATTCTACAAACAATACAAACACTGCAACAGTTATGTAATCATAACAACAGTCGTTTGAACTGTTATGAATATTGTGACCACTACATTATTACTGACAAGTCGTAATATACGCAGTAAGATCGATTGCATATAAATACAGTAACCATAGTAATGACAGAGAAACAATGGAAAACGATGCAAGAAAACAGTTGGATCTGAATGTAAAGACAACATCCAAACGAACATTGGAAAAGTTTATGGAGGCGGCTGGAATGAAAGAATGAGTTGAAGAAGACACATATCAGGAAGACATTTGGACAAGGTTAATGGAATATTACAGGCAAAGCAAGCGGACGTCCGGAGTGTATAAGGAGAAAAAAGGACGACCTCCACGACAGGTGGACCTGTGGACAAGGTTAATGGAATAGTATTGGCCAAGCAAGCGGATGTCCGGAGTACATAAGGAGACGAGAAAAAAGGAAAAGGAATGGGTGTAGAACTTTTTTTGAATGGTTGGCAAAATGGTGGAAAGGGAAAGCGAAAGACAGGTAGACGAGGAGAGGGTTGGTGGAAATAACAGTGTATAAATCGCGAACAAGAACCTGAAATAATTTGTTAATAGAAAAGCCAGACATATCCAGATATAACAGAAGAACACAATATATGATAAGTCATTATTACTGGCCAATGAATTAAGTCGGTGACCGTTCCGATTGGCAACCAACGAACATCCAATGTGCACAATTACATGTATTAGTGTAGGCAGACGCAGGTGCGTTAAATGATTTACATGTTCAAATGTTCGCAATATATCTCCAAGGTATACCATGACGTTAATCATTTGCTTTAGCACTATCTGGCTGTACGGGGATGGCACCTTTATCATCGTCGATAAAACCCGATAACGATACAAAACCAAAAGCGCGTTCAGTATTAATATAAACTGCTCAACAATGTAGTTGAGAACACAATTACTGCTATATAAAAATTATGATTATTCCTTCTGTGTAGTGACAACGTTTCTTGGTTCATTTTATTTAAGAAATTTACCTCTCAAGAAACTTGTTATTGTTTTCCATCTATTTCGTCTGCTTCTCACAACCTTCGTCAGCGGTCTAATTTTCACGGTCGTGTCACATGACACACACCATGTGACCTGGCCTATGTCTCTGTTTGGAGACGGCTTTCACTGTTTACGTTAATGGCCTGCTTGATCGTTCTCCTACGTCAGTTCTCCTAGAGGATTAGGATTTGTACATCGTTCGTTGAACACTGGAGGCCTGTTTTCAACATGTTTTCGCGTATCGTTGATAAGGGTTTGCGACACGATAGGTGATCTTTAATTCGCATGCCCCGTAATCTCGCTGTTTCCCTTATGTAATGTTGGTTGCAGTCCGGACATTGGATGTCATATACCACAACACACGTTTTCAGCATCGTGTTGCTTATTATTTACTTTCGATTGGCAATTGTGATCTTTAGTTCTATTACTCACTGACATGCCTAGAACATACGAGCAGTTCTCCGGCAATCCTTGAGGCAGCACAAATAAAGGTCTATGCAGATGTTTTCGCACAGTTTCAGAATCCGGGCACAAGAAAACCCTTTTGCTTCGCAACGCTCGTAGCATGCGTTTTTGTTATCTTCGCATATCGCTTTGCATTTCTCTGGCGAAAACTTGCCCCCGCTCACGTCCCGCCAGATGGCGCTAACAACCATGATCATGACCACGACACACACCTGTAAAGAGAGAGAAATTGGTGTTATATGAAAGTATACATGTATTTTGCTACACTGTGACGTAGCCACACCTCAGCGTAAAACTGCCCAAAGCGCCTTGCAAATTCTATAGTTACAGAGAACACGTAAAACAAGCTACGGGTCAGGCTTGGCAGGAAGCCATGATATTTGCGTATCGGACCATCCGCAGGTACAGCGCAACACGTGAAACAATCAGACGCAAAATAAATGGTTGTGCTTCAACCTTAATTGTAATAGAAAGAAATAGTTGATAATGTGAGTACGACATGGAAGTTTCATTGATAACTGTGAGAGAGTAATTCCATGGATGATTATTAAGTCACCCACACAAGTAGCCACGAGTATTTACGGTAAATTACAGTGTTGTCAGATACGGTTGCTTCGAATAGTATGACACGTAATTTCACAGAGGATA
>OZ024865.1:6692011-6707011 GCA_964017155.1 Oasisia sp. SBJ-2009 | reverse complement strand
GGGCATGTGTGCGTTTGCGTGTTTGTGTGTTTGTGTATGTATGTGTGAGTTTGTGTATGCGCGTGTGTATGTATGTGTGCGTAAGTGTATGTATATGTGGGTGTTTGCTGGTGAGTGTTTGCGTGTGTATTCAATACACATACAAGTATCATCTTGTTTGACACCATCCACCATCTATCTGCACCGCATACGCAGACAGGTCAATTATAACTACTTATCGACATCATTAATAGTGATGAACATCTCAAAATGCTTTGTGGTGCAAACGTTCTGTCAGGAGCACTAGAGAAAGACAGGTGTGACTATGGTTAACATACATACGCATACGCATACGCATACGCATACGCATACGCATACGCATACGCATACGCATACGCAAACGCACATACGCACACGCAAAGAAACACACACACACACACACACACACACAAAACCACACACTCACGCACGCACGCACGCACACACGCACGCGCACGCACACCCACACGCATACAAACACAAACACACGCACACACACACACACACACACACACACACACACACACACACACACACACACACACACACACACACACACACACACACACACACATAAGTAAGTGTAAGTTTCTGGCGGAAAGTTAATTCGAATCGTCCGTTATATGATATCATTATTTATTTACATATCATGCATTATATACTAATCACTTTGATATCACTTCGATTTTATTCTGAATGTTGCTTCATTATATTGTATGGTATTTTATATGGTATATTTTTCAAAACGATAATTTTTGTACGAAATGTCCCTGTTTCCAAGCACTGTCATCACGGTCGTCCATAGAGTCTATAACGGGAGTACCGCTAAATATGAGCTGAACATTGCATTTTTATTTCCGCTTACGTGCAGTCGATCGGTGATAACATCCACAACTACGACTTTAAATATATTGTCCTGCTGACGAGAAAGCACTGCATCGAACAGCAGAAGGTGATGTGATGGTGTGGATAACTCGGAAGTATATGTGACACCAAAACACAAATTCTATCTGTTCGTCCCAAGTACCATCAATTATCGTAAGTGAAAATTATATTATTTAAGCATTTACTAGTTTAAGTGATTACTTTAATTGCGGCGAAATCGTTAGTTTTTCCTCTTTGAATGATACATGTAAAATGTAAATGACAAAATATTATAGTATTATACAGAATATCTGGTGTTCAATAATTAACAACGTTTCAAACAAGACGTTAGCAATGTAATGTATTGCGATGCTAATTGCCGGCTTGATTATGTTTGAAACTCTCTCTCTCTCTCTCTCTCTCTCTCTCTCTCTCTCTCTCTCTCTCTCTCTCTCCTTGGTGAGACAGTCATTGTACGACTGACACTTCAGCGCTTATAAGCCTGACGCAGATTTGTGACAATTCTCAATGCAACTATAGTACGACACAAGATTCAAGATTCAAGATTCAAAAAACCTTGTCCGTTTAAAAACATATTAAAAACGGAAATTGTTCTTTAGTCACACATAAAATGACAGTAATACAAACATTGGTGAATCATATCTACAGTTGTCAATACACAATAAAATGATAGTAAATATAGTCATCACTAAAATAGGTAAAGTATAATAATAAATTACGTATAAAAATAGCTACTAAGATAAATAAATAAATAAGCATGTATATTTTCTAAAAATGGGTCTCTGATAGGAGACAATAACATTAGTAATAACATAATACTAAAATTGATAAATAAATAAGATTAAATAAAGAGTTACCATAAGAATATGAGACACATAAAATGTAAAAATTAATTAATGACTCGTTGAAAACAGAGCATTATCATTTAGCATTTAAAATAGGCAGTCATTCTTACACAATTTGATATAAGCCATACAAAAATCGTCGTTTCCATTACAACGGTCCGAACATAATATGTCTAATTCATCTTCGCATATGAGAATGCATTCAGCTAGCGGAAATTCTTCCATCGACTACACAGTTCGCCAAATGTCGCAATGTATCAGTGTCACAAATAAGATTACGCGTACCTAGAGAGAGAACAAATCGTCGCATTATGGTTAATAATTGCAAAAATTAAACAGTACCAAAATACATTTTGGTTACGTTAATTCAGCATTAATAGTGAAATGTATGCCGATTTACTGCTGGCATATATGTACTCAAGGAGTAAATAGTATTAAGTGAACAATTATACTCCAAAGAATTAACTACATATACGAAACAAATACAAAAACAAATACGAAACGTGTAACAAGTTGCATGTTTGTCGATGTGTTGTGTGTCCTTGAAATATAGCCGCTGCTAAAGTCGTATTTTCAATAAGCATTAATGCTTTAAATAAAGTAAAATGAAAAGTCATTTAAGATACATACCAACGATTTCATAGTTGAAGATCATAAATACCGCAAGAGTACGTTTCAGGAAACGGATTCTGGTAAAGGAAACAAGAAATTGTATAAAGAAACTTTATACGAATTCATTCCATTTTTAAATTAAGACTGTCGTTGGTAGGCTATACTTTTCTAAATTGCACGATACTCAGTTGAACCCAACGTTTAGTGCATACCAATGGGCTTCCACAAATCCACGCTAGTCGCTAGAGGCGCTTATACGCTGAGACCTTAGTTGCGTCTCAGCGCCCTCCAGCGACTAACGTGGATTTGTTTACATGTTTTGCTGAACGCTTGTTTAAAAAATAATCATCCTCAATTAGCTATTGACCGTGCAGGCGTGTAGCCAGCGACAGTTTGTATGTGGGCATCAGAGAGCTTTGTGGGCATACCGTATGTGTGATCAATAGACAGAACAGCGTGCCAATGTGTGGTCCATAGACAGAACAGCCAAAACAACGCCATTTTGGCACTGAATTCAATCGAATGTCCAGAGACGTTTCATCGACTGTAAATGTACATTAATGTAGATATCATGCTTTCATATTGACGGACATAATATACGATATCAATATTTAGCTATGTGTGAAGACGTAGCAGTCTCGTGTGATGCATACGGTAAGCTACAGATGATTTTAAACATCCTTTCCCGCATCAAGCCAGCAAACCTGTCGTCCGGCCACCAGTCGACGTTCCATCTGCTGTAAAGGTACATTAATGTACATATCATGCCTTCATATTAACGGACATATCAGACTACATCCATATTTAGCTATGTGTTAGGCTTCGGAGTCACGCGAATCCAACAGCTGATTGTAGGATGATTTAAACAAGCGTTCTGCAAAATCTTCCGCACACGGAGCCGCATTTTACATACGTAAAGTATACGTAAAAAACGGCACACAGACCGTAGTTGCGTCAGAGCGCCTTCTGTCGGATTAGTTATTGTGGTACCTCATTAATAACGTAAGTGCATACGCTCGGTCAACATTGCTTGTATTGGATTCAGTTGCAGTTCAACACTCGTCACGACTCACGACATCGCTATAGCAATGACACGGCCAATGTCGCAGTCATTTACGCTCACACGCAATAAGACAGCAATTACAATATAGACAAGTGGCAAATGCAGTAGTACCTACGCTCGGCCGAGACTTGCAATATAGACAAGTGGCAAATGCAATATAACACAGAAGAAAATATATAGGTTGGTTTCAAATACTAGAATACCATAAGTGTTTCTTTCCCACACGAGCGCAGTGGCTCAGGGGTAGAGCTTCGGACTCTCGACTACGAGAACCCGGCTTCGAATCCTGGCTGCGGTGTTAAAACCTTGGGCAAGTTTTTCACTCTACATTGCTCCAGTTCACTCAGCTGAATAAAAATGAGTACCTGGCAATAGACAGTGGTGGATATGTGAACGAGCAGCCTTCGCGCATTAATTGCAGCATATGGCTGGATGCTTCCCAGAGAAGCCGATATGGTGTCTGAGTGAACAGGTCTGTCAGGGAAGTAAAGTGTAAAGCGCTTTGAGCGGTCCTGAAGACTGGATACTGCGCTACATAAAAACTTGCCTTTTTTACACGCACGCTTGCGTGCGCACACATACACACGTTTCTATTTTTTTTCTTTTTTTCTGAAAGTAAATTTTACAGTTGTATTTATTATTATTAATATTAGTTTTAATACATAATGAATAGCTTTATATTTTATTGTACAGCCCTTTGAGCTTATTTGGGTATTGTGCTTTATAAATAATAAATATTATTATTATTATTATTTAGGGCGGTTTTATATTTTTCGGCATGGGTATCACACAAAAACTTAAAATGGCATGTATTCGAGGACATGTTTATTTCCTGAATGTCATTGCTGTGTACCAAATGTGAACAATAGGTAACACGCGTTTTGTCATCAAAGAAGCGGACCCCCCCAAAAAATAGATGTTTCAGAATGTTACGCCAAGTCATGAAAATTTCCCAAACAGTTCAATTACCAGCAGCAAAAATTATCAGTAGCTTGTATGTGACCCATGTGATGCAATAACAGCTTGCCAACGGCGTCTCATGCTTCCAATGAGTCTCTGGATGGTTGCCATCTCAAGATTATTCTAATACAAACATGGTATGATCCTTGGCAAACTGCGAGTAGTGTATATATACACGGTTGGTAGAGTTTGTCTTTCCGACAGCAATCCTACTGTGCGTTAGTACTTACAGTACTGTTAACAAATCCACTAATCAAACTGTGCAAAATGTTACACCTACGGATATAGTAACATCGACACCCGTAAATATATATTTCACTATATTTACCAAGTATCGACACTTACCTAGTATTTCACACCTGCCAATAAAGAACACTCCACAAGACACGTCAAATTAGGCCCTTCTGGAGACTTCCGGTTTGTTAACATGAGTGTGTATACATTCTACAGCCACACGATTCATGATTCAAAGCTACGTATGCATTTAAATAATGTATGTATTAAATAATATCTTCATATGTTCACAACAACATTGTCTCGAACAAGTGTACACATGTCCATAATGTCCATCGCCATTTTAAACAATATTTACTCATCAGGTACATTTGGATCGTGAATGCCAAACGGACTACAGTTTGCCATGCATTCGTAGCAAAAAAAAACACAAAGTCCTTTGCACCATTTGATGTAAGCAGCGCAGTGGTCCTCGTTCCCTGTACAATTGTCAAAGCAGTTATGTAAGTCCTCATCGCACTGGTCCAGACATTTTACTGCCTCGGGGTCGTGTATTGCACGCGCCGTCCGCCAGAGGACGCAGTGGACGACCGTCGTAAACAAAATGGCGCGCACCTTGTGAAAGAATATGTATAGTTAAGTATCGAACATATACCACATTACTGAACATAAGTGATACTGTTCTTTTTGATACATTCGGTAACATAATATTGTCACAAATTGTATGCATATATAGGCACCGATATTGCACCATTGTAATGATAGTTATCAACATGTTAACGCTTTTGGAATTGTCATGGTAAAGTTATATATATATATATATATATAAATGTATATATATATATATATACATGTATATATACATGTATATATATATATAATATATTACATATATATATATATATATATATATATATATATATATATATATATATATATATATATATATATATATATAATATATAACTAGACATTGTTTAAGAAATATAATTAGTTCGTTCAAAGGCGTCGGGTGGAGGGTGGTTTTGAACTAATTATATTTAGAATAGGGAGTTGAATGACATATATTAGTTATGACACGAGAAACTTTGGAGATAGCTGTATAGGCACGTGATTAGGAAATTACCTACACCTTGTTGAACAAACACTTAATGACTTTAAAGACAATTCTAGACATCCCGCACTGCTGCAATAAAATGAAGATATCAAGAAAGATTTCAGCGAACAAAAAAAGAACGTTATTGTTTCACGAAAATAAATGTCAGACATTGTGCTTGCGAATCTGTGTGTGGGGCTGGGTGAGTGTACATGCATGTGTGTGGTGTGTGTGTGATATGTGTATGATGTGTGTGTATTCCAAACCAGGCTCTAATATTCCTATATCATTACACATAATACTGATTCGTACAATGGAAAGGAACCATTAAAATCGCTATGGTATGTCTATAACAAATGCACCCGCGCATTGCCCTCTTGGAAGTGACAAGAACGTAATCTTACGAAGGGACATGTATCAATATCAATATATGTAATTTCACTTAGGATACATACCAGCGATGCCATAACTGTGGATATTTCGCAAATGGATATTTTCAGATGGCTTCTGCAAGCAGACATAAAGATTCGATTATGAATGTAGTAAACTCATCACACCAATACGGTATTTTGGTAGTACAAGCGAAATGTGTGATTATCAAGCGAGAAACAATATCTCTTGTATACGATCAACTCACCAATGTCAATAAATGAACGTTTACACCATGCCACGGAGAGAGCAAATGAAACACCACGTATCTTCAGATTGTGACGACCAAATTTGTAATAAATTCACACACAAATATATTAATTGCTTGATTTATGCAAACAGCGGTTCTAGAACATAATATTGTAAGCAAAGAAATATGGATTGAAACCTCGAAGCCAATATCACACCGTAGTCAGCGTCGATGGTATTGCTTTAAACAAATTTTAAATTTCTGATAGCTAGGCAACACCTTCTCAACATCTCCGGATATCGATGAACAACCACCAAAGAATAATAAAATGCACATGTGATCAATACAGGATATAAAAAGACATGTCTTACCTAGTCAAGCACTCAAACTTCAATGAAAATAGAAGTAAGGATAAAATAATTTGACATCTTCGTTACATATTCACTACTCTTCATTCTGCAAAATCACGTACTCTAGTAACGATCACTTCACTTGAAAAGAGATACACTCTAACTGCGCCCTACTAATATTATTTTCAGTGTTCCAAAGTCTGTGTCGCAAGCACCACAGGCACGTGACCAGCTACGTCCTGTCTGACCATTAATACATTGCACCCGTATAGCCTCTAACTGTCAAGATACACCGGCACTAGTTATCAGAAAAGCATAGAACTACTCAAATAAGCTAACTGTCAATTTCGATATACGGGATTTGAGATAATAGCTGCGACAGAAGTCCAAGAGGGGAGACAGGTAGAATGGTCAGTTAAGTTGCTAAAAGGAAGTACTCGAAATTGTAATACATTATGCAGTCAATGGCCTAGACAAATGTATCATTATGAACATGTTTGTCAAATGGGAGATTTAATTCCTGCAAGTTCATAAAGAGTTATGTAAATGCGGTTTTAATGCCATCAGTTAAATTTAACGATACTGATATGTTATTACGTCTTGCGTATGATAGTTAACCATTTGCATGCATGGCTTTGTCATGTGGCTCACATTTTCGAGAGTGACATTAGGGAGAATGATACGTGATTGTATAACGCCTAAAATAATAATGTTTACCTATATAATCGAAAGGTCGTTTGGCTTTCAACTCAACGCGACGTTTTAGAATAAAATAATTGTGTATGCTACGAAAACATAAACAATAGTTTTGATATAGCGCAGTATCTAATCCTCAGGAGTGGTCAAAGTGATGTACACATTAATCCATGGCAGACCTGTTCAACTGAACACTATCTCGACATTTCTGGGAAACACTGTATGATGTCTACTGTCTAGGCAGGCAAAGTTATATGAGAGTTGTAAATGAATCTGTCCGTACAAGATAAATCATTATATAGAATGAGTAGTACAACTATTAAGATGTTTGTAGATTTTAGCACATAATGATTAGTGTAACATTACATATCAAAGCCAAACCATTGCGGGTAGAGGTGGCATAATAAAAAGGACACCGGATAACCCCAAGAGAAAGAGAGACAGACAGACAGACAGGCAGGCAGGCAGGCAGGCAGGCAGGCAGGCAGGCAGGCAGGCAGGCAGGCAGGCAGGCAGGCAGGCAGGCAGGCAGGCAGGCAGGCAGGCAGGCAGGCAGGCAGGCAGGCAGGCAGGCAGGCAGGCAGGCAGGCAGGCAGGCAGGCAGGCAGGCAGGCAGGCAGGCAGGCAGGCAGGCAGGCAGGCAGGCAGGCAGGCAGGCAGGCAGGCAGGCAGGCAGGCAGGCAGGCAGGCAGGCAGGCAGGCAGGCAGAGACAGTGACACAAATAGTGACGGAGACGGGGACGGCGACGGCGACGGCGACGGCGACGGCGACGGCGACGGCGACGGCGACGGCGACGGCGACGGCGACGGCGACGGCGACGGCGACGGCGACGGCGACGGCGACGGCGACGGCGACGGCGACGGCGACGGCGACGGAGACGGAGACGGACGCGGAGACGGAGACGGAGACGGAGACATCGTTCCAATTCAGCACTACAACCGGCGATAGGTAGCAGTGGATATTAAGGAACGATATTTATTCGCGCAACAATTACAGAATAGCTTAATGTTTCACAGATATGTCATATAGTGAACTTTAGCCCGCGCCGTGTCCAGTCAGGAGAACGAGATGCAGCATTATGTAAGACTACAATGTTATATTATTGAGTTTTGTCATATGTATATTGTGTCGGGTAAATTGGTGTAGTAAGGAAAATAGTTAAACGACATTTTCGGATGGCTTCTGCAAACAGACAGAAATATTCGAATATGGATGTAGTACACTCATTACACCAATTCGGTATTTTGGTAGTTCAAGCAAAATGTATGATTATCAACCGAGAAACAATATCTCGTGTATACGATCATCTCACCAATGTCAATAAATGAACGTTTAAACCATGCCAAGGAGAGAGCAAATGAAACGACCAAATTTGTAATAAATACATACCAATGACATTAATTGCTTGATTTGTGAAAAGAGCGGCTCCAGAACATAATATTGTACGCAAAGAAAACAAATTGAAGCCAATACAACACCGTAGTCATCGTCGATGGTATTGCTTTAAACAAATTTAAAATTGCTGATAGCTAGGCAACACGTTCTTCACATCTCCGGATATCGATGAAGAACCACAAAGAAAAAGAAAATGCGCATGTGCGCAATACAGGATATAGAAAACACATGTCTTTCCTAGTCAAGCACTCAAACTTCAATGAAAATAGTTGTATGGTCAACTTTACTCAGTAGCAGAGAAACTACGGACTACTTACAATAGTCTTCACACAGAACAACGCAAACAGGTTTTCTTCGGCCAGTAATTGTCAACATCCGTTGGCACACTGTCATGTTAAATGATGACATCGTGCAAACTCATATCGATCATATTTGCAGCATAGAAGTTTGAATAGCAATGACACAAATTCGGTGGATGGGTCATCCTTGACGAATGCCATGCTTGGCGAATGTCAAGTGCCCAGAGCGACAAAAAAAAAACAGTTATGTCGCAGTCAGAAAAATGTACTGTCGAAGACCACCACAATGATTGAATGGATTTAAATGTCACCGCGCCACGGACTTGCATCGGAAGACAGCACAAAATGGAGGTCGGTCAGCAAACACGTCATGGCACATTCCCAAGACAAAGACAACAACACCACTATGATAACACTACTATTATTTATCCTGCAAATGTGTTTGTTAATCACACTAACACAGATCAGACCCACTACCAATGACAATGGACGTTTGCGGTAAAAAAAACATTGCTATCTTCGTTATGTAGTCACTACTCCCTTTCTGTAAAATCACGTACTCTAGTAACGATCAATCACTTCACGAGAAAAGGGATCACCTCTAACTGCGCCCTATTAAAATGTTTATACATTGTAGCAAATAATTATTAGCGTAACATTACATATCAAAGCTAAACAATTGCGGGAAGCGGTGGCATACTAATAATGACACAGGATAACCCCTAGAGAAAGAGAGACAGAGACAGAGACAGAGACAGAGACAGAGACAGAGACAGAGACAGAGACAGAGACAGAGACAGAGACAGAGACAGAGACAGAGACAGAGACAGAGACAGAGACAGAGACAGAGACAGAGACAGAGACAGAGACAGAGACAGAGACAGAGACAGAGACAGAGACAGAGACAGAGACAGAGACAGAGACAGAGACAGAGACAGAGACAGAGACAGAGACAGAGACAGAGACAGAGACAGAGACAGAGACAGAGACAGAGACAGAGACAGAGACAGAGACAGAGACAGAGACAGAGACAGAGACAGAGACAGAGACAGAGACAGAGACAGAGACAGAGACAGAGGGAGGGAGGGAGGGAGGGAGGGAGGGAGGGAGGGAGGGAGGGAGGGAGGGAGGGAGGGAGGGAGGGAGGGAGGGAGGGAGGGAAAATCGAAGTTAGAATCCGCTGACATTGCTGACATCGCTTCAGTTCATTCAGCTCTACAACCGGCGATAGGTAGTAGTAGTAGTAGTGGACATTCACGAACGAAATATTTGTTTCGCGCAGGATTTACAGAATAGATTAAGAGATGTCATACAATGAACCATGGCCCTCTTAGACTGGGTCAATTTTCAAGAATGTAAACCCTGTAGGCAAATCGTGTTAATTTATGGCATACATGCTATTTAGGGGTATTGAGGGGTGCTGAACTCGAATCTGCTGTATGCCCGGCTCAAAAATGGCTCATAAGCCCTAAAAAATGAAACATCCAAGATGGCCGCCACCGCCGTGCTAAAATTAGTAAATGTTCATATCTTTTTTACTAAACAAGGTAGAAACATGAATGAAATGTGCTTTTGTATGTTTTCTAATATGTGGAATCCAATGGCAAACTCAGATTTGTGATAAAATACCAAAAAACTGCTTAAAACGCATATTAATTACCAAAATTGTCATTTAAACAAAGCAAATAAAATAACAATTAAAATAACTATGTCAGGCATGTTGATATATATATATATATATATATATATATATATATATATATATATATATATATATATATATATATATATATATATATATTGTGTCCTTGTAGTTACTCATCAACAGAATATTAACAACTTTATATATTGCAGGCTTGAATTGATGGACTGGTGATGCCGCCATGGCTGAAGGCACGGAGTCCACTAGAAAAAGACCAGTGTCGCTAGAGTCACAGTTACAATTGTGCATCATTTGCCAGAACGACAATCAACAGAAACTTATGAATGTCAGCCATGATGGCCTCCAGTCAGTTGATAACATCATACAACTACGAACGAAATTACCTAACGATAACTTTCGAGATGCAACTGGTCGGCTCACCAAAATATTTCAAGCAGATGTCCCTCAAACTTTATCGTGGCATAAAGACTGTCGGTCAAGTTACATGAGCAAATTGAAAGTTGAACGCTTGAGGAAAGGTGGATTGAAAGAGATGAATGAACCAAACAGAGGAATCAAGGAGCGTCCATTTGTCGGTGCGATCACAGCTGATAATTTTGCACAAACCATTGAATACTGTCCATCAGCACTAAAAGCAGAGGCGACTGACATGGCTTTTTTATTGACCCGGTCTCAACACAAACCAATGCCTTCCTGGACACTTTACAATCAAACATCTAGCAAAGTCAACCCAGAGAAGACCACTGTAGGTTACCTACCTATCGTACAAGCTCCTGCATCTGAACTCGATACATTGAACACAGTCATGAAACGAGTAATCCACGTAGCCAATTCGATGGAGCAGCATCATGTTGTTCTGACTGTGGATGAGGCGCTTTTTCCAAAGCTAATGGAGTTGAAGTGGTCGGTAGCAGAATACAAGGACGTACTTATACCCTGTCTGGGAGGACTTCACATTGCCATGAACTTTCTGGGAGTGAGAGGACGACATATGAACCAATCTGGCTTATGCGAGCTGTGTGTTGAGTATGATCTTTTGGGGGCCAATGCTGCACAACATGTCATGAACGGAAAGGGTTATGCACGTGCAATGAGAACGCACAAGCTCACTCTGCAGGCACTATGGCAACTACTGCTTCCTCGGTTCTACACGTACTTGGATGACGTTGACGACACACTGAGAGCCGAACGTTCAGATGGGTGCACATCCATAGATGTGGATAGCATCACACAGATGGTTGAAACTCTGAGTACTGAAAGATTCCGACAGCCCATGAAAGAGTTTGCTGAGGCACTGGCAGTTGATGATCCAAACGCCGAGTTCTGGTGGCAGTATATGACCATGGTGAGCATCCTGCTCTCATTCACCCGAGCACAACGTGATGGGTTGTGGGATCTTCACCTGTATTCCTTCAAGCGTATGTTGCCATATTTCTTCAGGTATGATCATGTCAACTACGCCAGATGGGTACTGTGTATCTGGCTGAGATGTCGACTCTCCCACCAGAAGTCCTTTTGAACTTTCAGGAAGGCAACTTCGTAGTGAAACGAACCGAACGACGCTTCAATCAGGTATCAGCAGACCAAAGCACAAAATGGCTAAACGCTACAGGAAAGAAAAGTGGTGGCTTAGTCGGGATAACGAGAATAACATCAGCACTCAATAGATGGACCCTGTCATACAATCTGAGAACAGTCATAACATCTCAGACAACAGCCATGATGGATCTTACAGCGGAAGATGATGACGAGTATACCAACAATGAGTGTACAAAACGTCGGATGGAGAATGAAGACTCAGATGAACAGAAGCTAGTTCAGTCCATGAAAAAACATGGTGTGCTGCACGACAGTGATGCCACATTGAAGAATATAATCAACAAAGATATGGTAACACCAGAGATTCAAGAATCCTTGCTTGCTGCAGAAAGTCTTGGCCTGTCACAAATGAGAACCTTTGTCGACAAACGTCTGTGTCAGCCTCCCGGCAGTGACATGCACCTGGATCTCAAAGCACCCATTCAGAAGAATAAAGCCAATACATTTGCTTCGCTCTATGAAGTTGTGAAAGTTTCCAAGGGCAAGCAAAACACCATCAAAGTAGACAGAAACATCTTACAGAGGCTCATAACAGCTTATCGAGCGGGACGCGATGTAAACCTTGAGAACATCATCCAACATGAACTTATGACAATCCCCCTCTCTCTGGCCACAACGGATGGCAGTCTACATTCCACCAACAAGTCTGTGTTAGCAAACATACTGACACAACAAGTTGAAACATCAGCAAATGTCGCAATCGATGAAGCAAGCTGTTTGCTCATTGATGGCCAAGCACTTGTGATGGCACTTGGAAAGCCTCCGGGAATAAAGACGTTTGGTGACTTTGCAAACATCTTTACAGAAACTGTGTTCAAGATGGGAGCAAAATACCAGAGAATCGACGTGGTCTTTGACAGGTATCGAGACGAATCGATCAAATCAGGCACAAGAGTCAAACGAAAGCAGCGCCACCGGCCAGTACGTCGTAAAATAGAAAACGATTCAACGGTTCCTCTCCCATCAGACTGGTCTAGCTTCACATCACTTGAGGAAAATAAAGCAGATATCGCGATACTGCTTTCAACCCACCTGATTGAACATAACTCAACAGAAAGCCCTGTGATTGTAGTGGCAGGTGGGTTCAGCGAATCAACTACCGTCAAGTCATCTGACCCAGATCTTGATGTTTCCTCTCTGCGAGCCGATCATGAAGAAGGTGATACTCGACTAATCCTGCACTGCATTCATGCTCATATGAACACGATAGTTGTATCAGTACGTGACACCGATGTGCTTCTCCTACTGCTGGCCCATTATAGCAGGATAGATTGCACACGACTCTACATGAAGGCTGGAACATCAAAGGCTCCAAAATATTTCCCAGTACATGAGATCCACCAGAACCTTTCAATGGAACAACTGGGCACCCTACTAGCATTCCATGCTGTTACTGGCTGTGATAGTGTGTCTCAGTTCAGTGGTCACGGTAAAAAGACAGCCTGGCATGTGTTCCAACAACATCACACTGACCTGAGTGGCCTTGGCAAGGGCCCTCTCACTGATCACATAGTGATGTCCACCGAGAAATTCATTTGCAAGATATACGGCGTGCCAGAGGTTGACACATGCAACAAAGCTCGTGTGAAGTTGTTTTGTATCGGTCGTGCACACGAAACTCTCCCACCAACCTCAGACGCAACAAAGTTCCACATCAAGCGAGCACACTATCAAGCAAGTGTCTGGAACCAAGCACACTTACCATGTCCTGATCTTCCGCCTGTCATTGAAATGGGATGGATGCACCTGGATGGCAAGCTAGTCCCACGGCTCCTATCTCTGCCGCCGATACCGAAATCATGTAGGGAGATCACCTGATGTGGCTGTACAAATGGATGTCTTACCCAACGCTGCAGCTGTAGGAAAATTCGCATGGAGTGCATCGAAATGTGTGCTTGTAAGAGACATGCTGACGTCTGTCGAAATATTCACGACGACATGAACGACCTTGAGGACAGGGATTGAATCCTCACATGTAGACTAATCAACCTGACAATGCAGGCTATAACATTTGAACCACGTGTGATCAAGTTTGGGTGTATGTTGATATTAGTTGTTAAATGTAATGTTTCGTGGAATCATGAGACCTGTATAACTATATGTATACAAATATATGTATATCATCATATATAATATGAAGATCACTTCATAAATATTATGTTATGTAATTAAACCAAGTGGGTTCTTTTTATTCGTGTGCATGATAGAAAAATAAAGGTAGTTGTTACCTGCTTGAAGAATTGTTCATTCTTAAATATCACATTGTTTTCAACAATTTCGATTTTTTTGTATTTTGTATTTATTTTATTACATTTCTGAGTTTGCCATTGGATTCCTCATATTAGAAAACATATAAAAGCACACTTCATTCACATTTCTACCTTGCTTAGTAAAAAAGATATGACCATTTACGAATTTTAGCACGGCGGTGGCGGCCATCTTGGAGTTTTCATTTTTTAGGGCTTATGAGCCATTTTTGAGCTGGGCTTACAGCAGATTCGAGCTCAGCACCCCTCAATACCCCTAAATAGCATGTATGCAATAAATTAACACGATTTGCCTTCAGCCCTTTAAATACGCACATTTTCATGAAATGTGCCTAGTCTATCTCTGTGTCCAGTTATGAGAACGAGATGCAGCACTATGTAAGACTACCATTTTATGT
>OZ024865.1:6667011-6684511 GCA_964017155.1 Oasisia sp. SBJ-2009 | reverse complement strand
CCACTGTGGTCTAGTACTGAGCCACTGTGGTCTAATACAGAGCCACTGTGGTCTAGTACTCAGCCACTGTAGTCTAATACAGAGCTACTGTGGTCTAGTACTGAGCCACTGTGGTCTAATACTGAGCCACTGTAGTCTAATACTGAGGCACTGCGGTCTAATACTGAGGCACTGCGGTCTAGTACTGAGCCACTGTAGTCTAATACAGAGCCACTGTGGTCTAGTACTGAGCCACTGTGGTCTAATACTGAGCCACTGCGGTCTCATACTGAGGCACTGCGGTCTAGTTCTGAGCCACTATGGTCTAGTACTGAGCCACAGTGGTCTAATACAGAGCCACTGTGGTCTAGTACTCAGCCACTGTAGTCTAATACAGAGCCACTGTGGTCTAGTACTGAGCCACTGCGGTCTAATACTGAGCCACTGGGGTCTAGTACTGAGCCACTGTGGTCTAATACTGAGCCACTGCGGTCTAGTACTGAGTCACTGTGGTCTAGTACTGAGCCACTGCGGTCTAGTACTGAGCCACTGCGGTCTAGTACTGAACCACTGTGGTCTAGTACTGAGCCACTGCGATCTAATACTGAGCCACTGCTGTCTAGTACTGAGCCACTGCGATCTAGTACTGAGCCACTGTGGTCTAGTACTGAGCCACTGTGGTCTAGTACTGAGCCACTGCGGTCTAGTACTGAGACACTGCGGTCTAGTACTGAGCCACTGTGGTCTAGTACTGAGCCACTGCGGTCTAATATTGAGCCACTGCGGTCTAGTACTGAGCCACTGCGGTCTAATACTGAGCCCCGGCGGTCTAGTACTGAGCCACTGCGGTCTAGTACTGAGCCACTGCGGTCTAGTACTGAGCCACTGTGGTCTAGTACTGAGCCACTGTGGTCTAGTACTGAGCCACTGTAGTATAATTATGAGCTACTGCGGTCTAGTACTGAGCCACTGTGATCTCCCTTACAAAAATATACCATTCAAATACCATTGAATACCATTGAATACCATTGAATACCATTCAGTACCATTGGACCATTCAATGGTATTTCAGCACGACTCAGTGGTATTGCCAATGGTAATTTGTAATACAATTCAGTACCATTGGACCATTCAATGGTATTTCAGTAGGCTCAATGGTACTTTGGGCTATTCAATGGTATTTCTGTTGGACTCAATGGTACTGTGAATGGTAATTCGTAATACCATTCAGGACCATTGGACAATCCAGTGGTATATATTATTCTCAGTGGTATTCTCAATGGTATTTCAGAATACCATTGAATACCATTGGACTACTCAATGATAAAGCTTGTTTCAATGGTACTGTCAATGGTATCGGAACATACTTTCCAACAATAAATCAGACTTCAGTGGTATTCTCAATGGTACTTTAGAATACCGTTCAATACCATTGGACTACTCAATGATAAATCATGTTTCAATGGTACTACCAATGGTATCTGAACATACTTTTCAGCAATAAATCAGACTTCAGTGGTATTCTCAATGGTACTTTAGAATACCGTACAATACCATTGGACTACTCAATGGTAAAACATGTTTCAATGGTACTCTCAATGGTATCTGAACATACTTTTCAACAATAAATCAGACTTCAGTGGTTTTCTCAATGGTATTTGGGAATACCATTGGACCATTCAATGATAACATCTTGTTTCAGTGGTATTTGAAATGTAATCATGTACGATACATATTGTTTCGGTGGTACATACAATTAATATTTAAAGGTAAAATGTATATTGATGTCTCAGTGGTAATCTCAAGTAATAGTATTTGAATATACCATTCAGTACCACTGGACCGTGCAGATCAATGATAAATCAAGATAAATCATATATTGGATTATTCAATAATAAAATCTTGTTTCAATGATTCTATCAATACCATACTGTTCAATAATAAATCAGACTTTAGTAGTATTCTCAATGGTATTTGAGAATATCACTCAGTATGTACCATTGGACCATCCCGTGTTAAAGCATTTTTAGCGGTACGCTCAATGGTATATAAAAGTACCATTCAATACCATTGGACCGTTCAATGATATAATCAGGCTTCAATGGTACTCTCAATGGTATTTAAGAATACCATTCGATACCATTGAACCACACATGACTTCGAGTTCGCAGCAGCTCACTTGATTAATCAATTGTTGTTACATAGTTATATATTTTATGTATTCTTCATTTTCAATTGGGATACATTATTCTTATTTTTTATTTTCTATTATAACTGATTACCCTATCTTATTGAATGTTTAATCGTATTTAAGTCTACAAATAATAAACCAATCAGAATACGACAGCTGATTTCTGCGGGCCTCATCGTGGGATATTTGAATCTGTATGAAATGAACTTGTGTTCGCAATGTTCCGTCGATCACATAATTTGGACGTTAAACATCTTAGAAATCTACATCTCAAATCGCCATCGATGCAGAATGGAGGTACAGTGTTATGCCTGTGTAAATTTTGAGGATGACAACACGACACAGATTGTCAATATTGAATAAGTGACCACTTTCGACGTCGACTTGGATTCGGCAACTGACGGAAAGCTCGGTAATCTTCCAGTTAACTGGCCTAAATTATGACGGCCTTTTCTAAACGTTTTATCACCTGTTTTCAATGTGTATGTATTCGGAATGTCATTCTATATCATTTCCGGTACAAAGAAGTAAGATATTATTTGTTAAATTGTGTTGAGGTAAGTCGTATCGAGTCGACGTAAACAAGCCGTGGCGATGTCATTCACTCACAGCAGTTAAAGTATCCCAGATGCATCACAGCCGCAAAGGCGACGTCTTGCGTGTGCATTGCGAAGTCGAAATAGAAACAATTAGCAACCTTATATACATTTAAAATTTAAACAATACATCTGCGCGATACAGAATAACTATTAATGATGTGGCCTTAGTTTTGGGGATTTATTCATAAATCGCAAGACATCGCCTTTGCGGTCTTGATATGCGCCTGGCCCTGTGGTGTGGACATCGGCTTGTTTACATTGACTCGACGGCATAACTGTTTAATCTGTGAGGGATTGTTTGAAAACGAATTAACGAAACCGTGTGTGCATATCTTGAAAAAATTGCATACTTGTTTACCTTCTAAATGTATTTTTCTAAATAAGTTAAATTAAATTTGACTGTATGCTAGTAACACTTTTTCTTTAAAATTACTGTCAATGCCTGATTAATCAAATAAAAAAATATATGTATTTGTTATATATATCCAAAAACTGCTAATATTTTATAATATATTCCAAGCACACTATAACATATTTTGGTTAACATAGATTGAAAAACATAGTGTGCTTTTATTATTATTTTTACTTCTTTGCTTTATTATTATGGCTCAATCAATTTATAATTAATGTACTTTTGCAATTGTATAAAGATTTTATAAAGAAAAATATCTAGCTAGACGTGAATTGTGGCCATAATAAAGATGAAACCAAGTTCCATTATTGTATTTGTATTATATAATTATCATAACATGTATTATATAATTTCATGGAAAACCACTTCATAGCTGCATTAATTGTACATTGTTTAAAAAAACCAGAAACATTTCATTTGAGCTAGTGATTGATAACTTTTTTTTCCCAGAATATGTTCGAGAAGTATACCCACTTCTGGGCGAAGACCAGAAGAAAGGCTATGAGGTTACCTTGGACGCGTAGGACAAAGCTGTCCAAAGTGAACACAAATCAAGACAAATGTGAAGATTGATCGACGGACATAATATTTTATGATATTTCAGATTTGATGTGCATGTATATAATTATGTACGTTCGAGAGCAGCAAACTTAACGTATTAAAACATTGTTAATTTATCTTGACTATGTTTTCAGTTTGATCTATATGTGCATATGATCTCTGTAAAGCTAGGTATATATTGATTAGTTTATCCTTTGAATGGTATTTGTCAATGGTATTTTGAATGGTACTAGGAATAATGTGCAGTGGTAACTGAATGGTACTTGACAGAATGGTATTCTGAATGGTCCAATGATATTCTGAATGGTACTTATAAGAAGCTCTTCAGCTTCTTCGTCAATGGTATTCTGAATGGTATACCATTCAGAATACCATTGACGAAGAAGCTGAAACGTTTCTTATAAGTACCATTCAGAATACCATTGGACCATTCAGAATACCATTCAGTCAAGTACCATTCAGATACCACTGAACAGTATTCCTAGTACCATTCAAATACCATTCAAATACCATTCAACTGTTTATATACAGAGACCACCAAAGTACCATTGAAGTACCATTCAAATACCATTGGCCATTATACTCCCTAGGACCATTCAAATACCATTCAAATACCATTCAACTGTTTATATACGCAGACCACCAAAGTACCATTGAAGTACCATTCAAATACCATTCAAATACCATTGGCCATTATACCCCCTAGTACCATTCAATGGTATTTGAATGGTATTTTTTGTAAGGGCTAGTACTGAGCCACTGCGGTCTAGTATTGAGCCACTGCGGTCTAGCACCTAGCACGGGGTACGAACCCGGGTTCTCTTAGTCGAGAGTCCGAAGCTCTACCCCTAAGCCATAGCGCTATACATGCTCGCCTAAGCACGATGTGCCTTTTTCGTTGGTATTTTATCTGTATATCTTTTTGATAATCTCTGTTGCCCTCGTCTTCCCCCCCCCCCCTCCAATCCCTCCCTCACGTGCCGCGTTAACGCCTTTCTGTACGCCAGCAAACTTCCGCAACATTTGTTGGCAATGGGCAGTGCATGCCATAACCGAAGTCCAACCACACGAAATACGACCCGGCGTATCAAAACTCACAAGCGCATATAATTATGCCGCATTAACCAGACGTATATGAAACTAAATGTAGTCATACCACACGCGTATTAATCATAACAATATAAAAATCGTTTTCGAATTAATACGCCATATACTATTCAAAAGCGAAACAGGACGGTTTGGGAATGGAACACGAGACATAAAATGTTCCCCGACACCCTGTACAGTAAACACAATTTACCCTACGAGACACCAGATATTTCCAGACGTGCCACATGATACGGATTACCCGTATCCGATTCGGATGTTGGCCGTTTTTTAATTGATACGGCCGTACTCCATTTTTATACGGATTTTAACTAAATTTACGGAGACATTATTTTAGCCACATTATGTCCTTGTATGCGTCATAAAACTACAGCACAATGGAATACTCGTTTATTGTTAGTGACTAAGTAATTCGATTCGAAACGAACGAACTAAACTTCCGATTAGTTTATTGTAGCGCGTAATTAGATGGCGCGCTGGTAAATGTGTTCTGAAAACTGCGGCAGGTGGCTCAACGGGTGTGAACAGGGCGCGTGGCAGGCCTGTGACGATTATGAAAGCAGTACAGGAAATGGAGCTCGACGCGGCGAAACCGCCTGTATTTCTGATTTCAAGATGTTGACGCTTGCCAGTGAAACTTCGATATACGCGCGAACTGCTGAGATAAATTATTATTATTTCACGACACTGTCTGTTTTGCAGTATGCAGTAAACATGCTAAAGTGAACTTAAATGTCGGTAATTTTGCAGTTAACTGGCCTAAATTATTAAGGCCTTTTCAAAACGGTTTTACCACATTGTTTCGATTTGTTTGGAATGTCATTCTGCATCACACCCGCTAAAACGAAGTCGGATATAATTTCTTTAAATTGTGTTTTATATCAATTTAACGTCGTCGAGACGACTTAAATAAGCCGATGTCAGTGGGGGTATCACAACCGCAAAGCCGATGTCTTGTGATTTGCGAATATGTCCCCAAAACCAAAGCTACATCATTAACTTTTATTTATTCTATGTAATGCATATATTTTTGTTTGAGGCATACATTTTATAAAATATGGCTATAATTGTTTTTTTTTCCGACTCCGCAATACACACGCTAGACATCGCTTTTGACAAAGCCGGGGTTTGAGGCCCCGATGTGTCTGAGCTGCGCTAATTTAACTGCTCGCGCCTTGTGACATCGGCTTGTTTACGTAGACTCGACGGCATTACATTGATAAAAAACACAATTAAGAAATATATCTGACTTCTTTTTAGCGGGAGTGGTGCAAAATGACATTCCAAACACATACACATACGTTTTCAAAAAGGCCTTAATAACTTAGGCCAGTTAACTGGAAGATTTGATTAGTGATACGGATTAATACGGATTCTTACATAATCTTAGGTCAAAAATACGGATTGCCATCCAAAAATGTGGTATGTCTGCTGTTCCCGACACCCTATAAAGTAAACACAATATACCCTACGAGACATCAGGTGTTCCACACACACTGTACAGTAACACAATATGCCCTACTTCTTGAATTACCATACGAAGTAGTACGTATTTTAATGTGCACCACTTGCACGTAGTTTCCTTGTCCGTAAGGTCAACAATATCTACGCGGCATTGTGGTCGCGCTTATTTTTAAGTGCGTCACTTATGCCAAGTTTACTCGTCAATTAAATCAGCTGTGTGTATTTTAATTACAAATTCCATACATATTGTTATCCCCAGCTGTTGTTTACACGATATTGGTTACATAAATTGAGCACTGCATTACAAGTGAGCCTGGTGTTTAGAGGGTCACTGAACAGTTAAAATACAAACAACTTCCTCGGTTAATTGACATAAAGCATGTGATTAAAGGAACATGCAACCCAAAAAGTAAAAATTGCTTAAACCATTAAACAATGTTCATTGAATCATATCCCATATTTTGTTATTTTTTTCTGAAATGATTTGTTAACTTTTAAGGATAATTAGTGAACCTCCCTGGAGGCTGACATTTTGGACATTTCGGCTGTGGTCGTGTGACGTCACAGATCCACCACCGCTAGCGCCTCGGGTGGGCAAAACAAAACGAATTCTTCACGTACCCACTGAGTCTGAGATATATTCATCCATTTAATTAGTTACAGAGCGTCAGCTATAAAAAAAACGCCGTCCCTTATAATATAAACATTCATAAAGAATAGGATAAAGAATAATGATGCTCAAGTAGAGACTGCAACAAAGGAAATCGCGCAATCCATTTTGGACTTGGTTGGTTCGACGGAGCTTAATAACTTTTATTATCGCCCACTTTCATATGTAAACAAATCGTTTATCCAACTAATTATTCCAGTCGACCGTCGCGCAATGAATATTTTACTAATCATTAATTTTTATTATAATAAAGGAAATGCATTGAATGATATTCTAGTACCCCATATATAGTATTTGCATACATTAAGTTCGTCCCTTTAGCGAGACCCTTCTTCGCGTGCAACACCGACCCTTCGCTTCGGCCCCGAACTTTTCGTTCTGTGCACAAATTCAGTGGGGACAGTAGCTTCGTTCAACAGTCGTCTTTCACCCAATCCCGGCAACCTGTGTTCCATATCAACGGTGACATGGTCCTGGCAAACCATTTTCCGGTTGAAATTGAATGTTTCCACTGTATGACTCGTACCTATATTGTGGAGCCATTTGATCGCCAACTCGCCCTTCGGCTTCGATGGCGGGCTTCGTAGATAATTTATTGGCATTTGGACAAATCTCTTTCCTTTCACGGACTCTTCTCCTGCCTTCTTTTGACATCCGCATGCTTGATATTCAAGCATTTCATTATCACAAGACTCATAAAACAACTCGATTCATGTCGCTATGCTAGTGTTTACATATTACGCTACGCCTATATCGCTGAGGTGGTGGACCGCCTACGTCACACTCACGCATTCTCTCGCGTTAATCTTCGTGAGTTCCCCGTGAAATGGGCAACAATGGCAGCGCCCATGGTCAGTGAAAATGCACGTTTCAAGATTAATTTTATGATGTATAACATTCTTACAAAATTAAACAAAAAATACATGCGTTACAATATTCTATCATGAATGGTATGTGGGAATTGGGTGGATTTTAACGCATTTTCAATACTATGGTTGCATGTTCCTTTAACAGGAGAAAACTACTCCACAAATACAATTTCCTTTCGTGGAGGAAAAGTCAAGTTGTCTGCCGGAGTAATTACCAACACATCGTTTAAAGCTCGTACACTATTTATAAGCTCTGGGGAAAATATTTGATAATTAGCATTATTGGTTGCCTTGTGCTTGATATTATATGAACCATTAATTTAATATTACATTGGAGATGTGTTGGTGTACACACACGCACACACACATATATATATATATATATATATATATATATATATATATATGTATGTATATGTATATATATATATATATATATATATATATATATATATATACGTATACATGTACATACATATACATATACATATACATATACATATACATATACACATACACATACACACATATATATATATATATATATATATATATATATATATATATATATATATATATATATATATATATATATATGTGTGTGTGTGTGTGTATATAGAGAGAGAGAGATAGAGAGAGAGAGAGAGAGAGAGAGAGAGAGAGAGAGAGAGAGAGAGAGAGAGGGCCGATATGTACAATTTGTTTGTTTGTTTGCTTGCATTTTTTTGAAACAGAAAGAAATATAAAATATCTCCATATTTTTAATTTAATTAACTTTGAAATGGTGACACACATCTATAACAATAACACTATATTATGTATACATTTGATTGTTTTATCATAACTAGTTTATCTTAAATTGTATGTTGTATGTATCATTTCAGCATGCATACTTAACTTATACTTACCAAGTAATTTAGGCGTGTTTGCTCGGTCACTGAGAGCATAAGCATCAACCATGGGTTCCCACTAATGTCGGTTTGATGCAATGTTCTTGATATCTGTCCCGGTGTGTCCCATCTGCTCCTTTCATTTTCTTGCATTACAATTATTATTTGTCGCAAATTTACATGACGCAAACAAGTGTTGAGGCGTGTTTTGGTAGCAAGCGTAAATCACATGACTGTAGTGTGCCATAATCCGTGACAATGCTTTAAACAACCGTAATATTTTATTGTATTAAACGACATTTTAAGAAACGCATTGCAGTAATCGTCACAGGAGGGTTAACGAATAATTCGTGGCATTTATACAAAAAATACTCTGTAGTTTCGCTGCACATTGGTGATTTTGACTGCACATCAGGATACATGACTCTCAACACCCGGATACGTGACTCTCAACATCAGGATACATGACTCTCAACACCCGCATACATGACTCTCAAAACCCGGATACATAAATTTAAACACCCGGATACATGACTCTCAACATCAGGATTCATGACTGTACACACCCGGATACATGACTCTAAACACCAGGATACATAACTCTCAACACCCGGATACATGACTCTCAACACCCGCATACATGACTCTCAACATCAGGATAAATGACTCTAAACACCCGGATACATGACTCTCCGCACCAGGATACATCACTCTCAACACCACGATACTTGACTCTCAACACCCGGATACATGACTCTCAACACCCGGATACATGACTCTAAACACCCGGATACATGACTCTCAACATTTTGCATGTATCGCGCATGCGCGGAAACGTCAATCGGAAAGTTTATAAGGAATAAAAAAATGTAAGCGCGACAGCGTTGTATAATGCGATATGTATATTGTTGCAGGCAACAAGAACCCCTGTGTAAGACATGATGTATAGTGTAGCCTTTCAATGCGTAATGACAAATTTAATTTACCATAGTACGTACTATTAATTTACACGACTACTATACCAATACAATATACGAATTACTCATCCGTGCTTGGGGAATAGCAGTCACCTACGCAACAGTATTTTAACAATTAAGTTCTTAACCCGCCGAACGAATTTTGAAAAATTCTTAATCCATGCTAGCTGTCAACCCGATACATGCTAAACTGAAGATATGGTTTCACAAACAAACAAAAACCAAACAAACAAGCAAGCAACATACGTGCATAAACATATACAGTTTTATATTATAATTCGGGTTAGTGTTGACCTTTCAAAAGTAACTAATTGCATATTATACTTAATGGAACGATATTCATTTGGGGGTCTGAGAACCCCGGCCCTGCTTCAGCACCTTCCCTACCCAGCGTTCCAATTGACTCACCCTGTCGGAACGAATTAAGGGGGGTTTGTATGTGATGAGGTGAGGGGGTGCCATTGGAAAATATCCGTCGCCCGGAAATATTGGTCGTTGTGGTCGTCCGATCCATTGGCTGATATAAGATACACACAACGGAAAACGGCATGTATGTTGCAAAATTTACCGCATCACCCAACATTGTTTGCTGCTGTGAAGTGAAGCTGCCGGGCCACATGTCTGCGCCGCCCACCAAAATTATACGGCATGGAACTACCCCCAGGCCTCCCTTTCACCGGGCTCTGCTCAACGCGTCGGTTACAAGTATGTAAAATTAAGTTCAATCCAAGCCCCTCGCTGTTGGATCACGGCCGCGAATCGACATCAACCCCGGACTACTTTCCCTGAGGTTCCTTGAAGCAGAGAGAGTCTACGAGGACACCCTTGACGCAATCGAAAGAAATAAGGAGAATTCCAAGAGACAAGTTGGAGAGAGTTGTGAACAATTTGAACGTTAGGGTGGCAGCTGTGATCCAGCAGGGACTTGGATCGAACTTGTTATTAATTACAAGAAAATGTGAGGAAAACAACCTTCCATGGTAGAAACTATAGCTGTATCCCACCCTATCAAAGACATCTTGGGAAAACCGCATCATTTGTAGAAACTTTGACAACATAGTGTCTCTGTAAACCAGCTATATCATAAACTTAGGTCTAATCCGCCAGAGGTCGCCACTCGCATTATTACATCACAGGATTATTGTATGCGTTATTTTTCACATACCGCCCCTATGCAAATGTAGATTGAAATAGGCCAAATTAATGGCAATTAGTTTCTAGATAGCATTTGGGACACTGACTATAGTACTACTATCACTATATTGTGCATCAATGTTTAGCCAATAACGAACCATATGCTGAGTTCCACAGCAGTGATGTCATCAGCGTTGCCCTGGTTGTGCCGTGAATTCCACTCTGTTACTTCAACTTATGTTTGTCAGTCTTATCTTTCTTCAGTTGATCTCCATGGAAATACTCCATCACCCACAGAGGCACTCCGTATGCTATCATCACCTAATCTTGCCTGCAGGCCAACGCAGTGTACCGGGGTGTGTCTGTTGCTATGCACAGGTAACTACTCGGAGCCATAGTTGGGTAGCAGCAAGGATTACTGCTAAGAGTCCACCATCAAGGTTTTGCTGTCTTCATAAATACACATTCTACGTCTACTACTACACCTCTATATCCCATGCTCCAGCATTTAATTAATCAATTTGGCATATAAACTATGTTAGTAAGCAACGTTTATTTGTAATGATGAAATGTGTGAAAATGACAAAAGGAAGCATGCAAGACGACAGCTGTATGTAAAATCAGCTTTTACATATCCAAAATGATATGATTTAATGGCAAGACCATTCAAAATGGATTACTCTGACAAACTGTACAGTAAAACACTATGTTATGTTATATGTATATGTTATATATATATATATATATATATATATATATATATATATATATATATATATATATATATATATATATATATATATATATGTAGACGGAGGGATTATCATTGAAGACAGAACACACGTGTAAATGCTTATACCATTTATTGTGGTGCATTCTATATTATATGACTAAAACAAAAAACCTGTAAACATAAATAATTGTCATTACTACATGTGTTACAATGGTAACATAAGATCATTCAATAGCATGAAACATAATATTCATTGCATAATATTGATATAGTTCAATTGCCTGTAGATCATCTCTTATACCAAATAGCAGGTTAGCTGCTGTGATATTTGTACATAGACATCATTTCTGCAAAACTTATCATCAATAAACACAGATGTATACTAATGTAAACACTGCTCTCCCATGTTGAGAAACGAATACATCCTAAGTAACATCAACACAGTAATAATTCAAGTAATTATGTCATACATAATAAGTAAATACTCAGTTAATAATCCTTTCATGTCTAAGGTATAATCAATACTTATGCATGACAAATAATACTAACACAAGCAATATGTATTGTCTAAAAATGAATGACTTCCATAACATATGACAAGCATGTAATTGTTCCTAACCAATTAATAATATATTATTACATCCATGCATGCAATCATGTGTGCTCACCCCACTAGGAATGTAGAACTACTGCAGCTGAGCATCGGCTCAGTACAAGTAGGTCTATGCTACATGTCTGCTGTCTGTAAACAAATAAACAACAGTCCTACTGCCAAGCATGTTATCAATTATAACAAGTCTATCATTAACCCATTTACAACCAATTATCAGCTGTAAACTAATAACTAATATTGAATAACTAGATATCTTATGTCGGCTAACATAATTATTCTATAAACAATAATTAATGCGATAAGATAGCACTCTGTTAACACTCAGTATCTGCATACAAGCTCTGCAGATGACACATCTGCTAAGTGTCACATACACTCTGGCTTGTGTAACCTCGCACAGTAAGTGTAACTAGTTAGAACAACTTAGTGATTAAAACAATACTTACTGAACATAACCTGCATATATGCTTAATCATATAAATCATATAAAATCCAACGTTAATAGCCTCTCTCTCTCTCTCTCTAGACTAGCCAGCTATCATGGTCAATCCAGTGGGCTATCTGTCCACTGACCACTGACAGTCAATGGGATATTAATGACTATACCCCACTGTGCAGGGTGTGCAGGGACTGTCAGTAACCTGACCTGCTACACAACACCCATCAACCCAGACTACTGTCTGCTAACATCTCAGTGGGGAACATCTCAACCCAGCATCTCCTAATTACTCCTATTGTGTATTAAGACTCAATGTAGTTAACAGATAATCTAGTACTTAGTATAAAGGTGTAATGATTTGTTTCACACAACATAATTCAACTTTTTCTAATACGCAACACCTGTATACAAGTGTTTGGGAAATTCAGCATCCACTGTCAACAATTCAAGTAACAGTGTTTACCACAGTTAAAGGCTAATTTGCCTATAAGTAATAGTGAATATATGCATGAAAACAGCTATAAGCAATTCCTGGATCAATCCACCTACCTTTCATGCTCCTTTTGGTGCTTTAATGGCGTGAAGCTAGTGCCAAAACACGCAGGAGTGAAGAGAGTGCCAAAACACGCAGTCTCTTCTCTACAGCCTCCTTTAACCAACCCTTGCTCCCACTGACCGCTGCTTGCTCCCCAGTGGTAACAAGATATGACTTCAATTGCATTGGCTGTCACGCTGCCACTGGCACAACAGGGTAAACAAGGAAAGGGACTCTTAGGCTCTTCCAGCCTATAGATACTAATGGGGCTTATTGGAATAGTGTGAAGTAAAAAGGGACAAAAGATTAGAAAAATTAGTTAAGTTTTAATTAGATAATTAATAATCTAGTCAGTAACCCTGCCTGTTACATATATATATATATATATATATATATATATATATATATATATATATATATATATATATATATAAAGAAATCATATGTATGTATGTATATGTATGTATACATATGTATGTACATACTTTACTTGGTAGCGTGCACGTATGTCGTTATCTTGTTATCGTTTCCTTTTTCACACGTCTCGGGCCGAAACATTCAAGAACTAATATATAACAACTAAAATAAATCATGCCTTTACTACTTCGAAATCGAACTTGTTTTCTGCGAAAGATCAAAACATTGGAAGCCGCGTTGCGAATAACTGCTCACATTTATTTCACATTTATTAAACCTTGGTGTGAATACTACAGGAAAAGTCCTCCGCGTCTTTCTCTTAATGTATGTGTGTATGTTTGTGTGCGTGCATGCATATATGTGGTGTACATGTGTTTGTATGTATGTATGTGTGTTTATGTGTTTATCTGGAGAAGATGTGTGGGTGTATGTGTATGTGTGTGTGTGTGTGTGTGTGTGTGTGTGTGTGTGTGTGTGTGTGTGTGTGTGTGTGTGTGTGTGTGTATGTATGTATGTATGTGTGTATGTATGTATATATGTAGATATGTATATATGTGTGTTTGTGTGTTTGTGTGTATGTGTGTATGTGTGTATGTGTGTGTATGTGTGTGTATGTATGTGTGTGTATGTGTGTGTAAGTGTATGTGTGTGTGTTTGTGTGTGTATGTATGTATGCGTGTGTGTTGTGTGTCTTAATCAATATGAGAAGTGAACTGATCATCAATCGTCTTTCTTCAACGGCTAACGTTCTCCTTTGCCGATGTTGTTCGTGTCGACCAATTGTGGGTCGCATTTATTGGTGGCATTTCCGTGGGACAATCCATTCTAAACAAAAAGAAACCATGACAAACTTAGGTATTTTTAATTGAGACATATCTTAAATACGATATTTACAAATCAACGATGCATATATTATAGTTAATGTTATTGAAAAGATTAGAAGATGGACCATGCCTAAGCGCAGAAACATGTGTGGAGCGTTGTAGTCTTATAATGTTTATTTTGTATAACTTGATTGTAACATATCGCATGCACGCACACACGTACAAACGCACACATACAAACACACACACACACACACATACACACACATACACACACACACACACACACATAAACACACACACACACACACACACACACACACACACACATAAACACACACACACACACACACACACACACACACACACACTCTAACACACAAACACACAAACACACAAACACATAAACACACACACAGAAACACACACACTTACACACAAACACAAACACATGCGCACACACTCTCTCGCTCGTACACTTGCGCACGTTTTGTAAATAAATTCGATTTGGTAACAGAGTTAGCATTATTCCATTGATTTTAGTTTGTGATACATGACTGTTTGACGTGTCATTTGAAACCGACTCTATGTCACGCTAGCACACGTCAACTTCGCAGTCTGTTCTCCGAAACATAACATTTAATAAAGAGGGTACTTGAAACCGGTCTCCCAAATAATTACCATCGTACCCCCAGATACTTGACATTGGAAGCACAAACACTACCTATCGTAAACCCTGATAATTAACATTGGAAACACCTGGTACTAGACGTTGGAAACACATATACTTTACTTTGGAAACCCAGGCACTTGACGTTGGACTCACACAAATTATCACTAGACACCCGTACACATGACTCTCAACACACGGATACATGACTCTCAACACCAGGATACATGACTCTCAACACGAGGATACATGACTCTCAACACCACGATACACGACTCTCAACACACGGATTCATGACTCTCAACACCCGGAAACATGACTCTCAACACCCGCATATATGACTCTCAACTCCCGGATACATGACTCTCAACACCCGGATACATAACTCTAAACACCCGGATACATAACTCTCAACACCCGGATACATGACTCTCAACTCCCGGATACATGACTCTCAACACCAGGATACATGACTCTCAACACCCGCATACATGACTCTAAACACCCGGATACATGACTCTCAACACCCGCATACATGACTCTCAACACCCGCATACATGACTCTCAACTCCCGTATACATGACTTTCAACATCAGGATACATGACTCTTAACACCCTGATACATGACTCTCAACACCCGGATACATGACTTTCAACATCAGGATACATGACTCTCAACACCCGCATACATAATTCTAAACACCCGGATACATGACTCTCAACTCCCGGATACATAACTCTAAACACCCGGATACATGACTCTCAACATCAGGATACATAACTCTAAACACCCGGATACATGACTCTCAACATCAGGATACACGACTCTCAACAGCCTGGTACATGACTCTCAACACCCGGATACTGTTCAGTGGACACACCGGTGTGTGATCGTATAGCGTGTAGTGGAACTCGGTTGGCTGTAACGTTATGAGAACAGTCAACACCAGACATTTAACAAAGTTGAAATGTAATTGCCGTTTACTTTCCCTGAACCAGATGTTGCCGTTTCATTTACGCCTTGTGTTTTATGGAATAATAAAGAATGGTGCCACCTGCACGTAGGCACACTTTTTTTCTCATGCTGTTCCTAAGCTCGTAGACATATTTATACAGCATAGCTGTTGGTCCCACGAAATTCATAGCATTACCGGTGGTATATTTCGACGGCCATAGCTCGTATATCCAGAAAGAGAGGAATGTTTCCATAAATTATAGAGAGAGAGAGAGATCCAGTTTCTATACGAAGCCGTGACGCGGAACAATGTTAAATGCATAGAAAATGGCATCAGTCTAGCTCCTTATTGGGTACAGGAAATCTCGAAATTTCATCTATGCCACCATTGCTTCTGTTGGGAATATATGCATGCTTACTATTACTACTACTGCTGCTACTGCTGCAGCTGCAGCTGCTGCTACTGCTACTGCTACTGCTACTGCTACTGCTACTGCTACTGCTACTGCTACTGCTACTGCTACTGCTACTGCTACTGCTACTGCTACTGCTACTGCTACTGCTACTGCTACTGCTACTGCTACTGCTACTGCTACTGCTACTGCTACTGCTACTGCTACTGCTACTGCTACTGCTACTGCTACTGCTACTGCTACTGCTACTGCTACTGCTACTGCTACTGCTACTGCTACTGCTACTGCTACTGCTACTGCTACTGCTACTGCTACTGCTACTGCTACTGCTACTGCTACTGCTACTGCTAATGCTAATGCTAATGCTAATGCTACTGCTACTGCTACTGCTACTGCTACTGCTACTGCTACTGCTACTGCTACTGCTACTGCTACTGCTACTGCTACTGCTACTGCTACTGCTACTGCTACTGCTACTGCTACTGCTACTGCTACTGCTACTGCTACTGCTACTGCTACTCCTACTGCTACTGCTACTGCTACTGCTACTGCTACTGCTACTGCTACTGCTACTGCTACTGCTACTACTACTACTACTACTACTACTACTACTACTACTACTACTACTACTACTACTACTACTACGACCGCTGTGACGAAAAATGCCTGCGTTGTACCTACCCTCTGGGCAGTTTGAGACATTCCATGCCCTCCGTGAGGCATTTGTAGCACATCACGCATCGGCCTTTTACGATCTTCATCATATTTCCCTCCCCCAGTGCTACGTTCCAAGTCTCGCGGCCATCCTTGTAGCGACATGAGCGAGTCTTGACGGACAAATTAACTGCAGGAGACCAAGTTTAATGACGTTCACGTAGTCGTATTGATTTAATGAACAGGTTTATGTTTGCGAAATCGTCTGTGCATAATATACATTTACTATCGGAAAATGTATTAAAATGGCTTATCCGATGGTCATATATGGAAATTAGTATAACCAATTCGCTAACCATGCTTGCAAACGTTAAACCTTAATTATTAAAATAAT
>OZ024865.1:6632011-6662011 GCA_964017155.1 Oasisia sp. SBJ-2009 | reverse complement strand
CCTCGCGATGCGTGTATTGTAATAATGTTTATTATAATCCTGTACAATATGTTTTGAAGCTGAAGTGCCGCCACTGTATTTATTTTCTGTTACACTACGCTAGCTTTTAACATTATGTAACCATTAATGTTTACATTATATTATATCTACACACATTGGTATCTTTTTAAACGCTATTCTCTATAATATATTATGGGCATACGCAGCTAGCTGCTGATATTACTACGGGCAGCCTAGGGCCTCACAAATATATGCATGTGCATATTTAGCCTGTGTCTGTCTGGACAGGCTGGGAAACGATACTTGTGTACTAGCTGGCTTGATCCAACTCTTGAGGCTAGGTGGCCTACTATGAACACAGCCAATTGGTACCTGTGTACTGGTGACTGTGCCCACTGCCATGCATCGAAGGCCAGGTGGCATGTCTGAAAATCATACCTAATATTGTTATCCCATCTGTGGCATGCTGCTTTTGCAGGTTTTATTTAAGCTGTATCTTCATAACTATAAATGTTCTGAAAATGCAGTTGAGTTTACGTTAATGCAGTTGAGTTTACGTTAATGCATATTTAATTATCTTTAAAATGGTGTGACAGGCATTGTGACAACTATAGGTGAGAAACATAAAATGTATTTTCTGAGCAACTATAAAATGAAATATCAAGCACGATATTGATATCAACTGCATTTTGATCACTGTGCTGGCTGAGTGGAGTGGATATAAATAACACCATTTTTACATAAAACTACTAATGTCCTGTCCAGCTGCTGTTTTCTTACAATTTGGCTGTGATTCTGGTCATACTTAGATCGGCTGAACATTTCTAGTTCAACGATTTATTTGGGCCATACTCATTCCATGTGATCCACTATTTTCAAAAAAATTAAACGTGACATTAACTAATTGCAAAAATAAAATAACTGTAATAATAATGGGTATATTTTATGTTTTAAAGGCATGCGATAATGATTAGCACTGCCTAATAATCGATACAATATCGTATTTTCGGCCATTTACCTCTCATTCTATTAATACAGTTTTTCCACCTAGATTCTAACGATCTTATATGCGGCAGAAAAACAGCGCGTACTGTTTTTGTATATGTCAGTTCGCCCCGTTCACTTTGCGCGCGTGCTGGTTGGTTTTGTGTATTCCTCGTTCCGACGACGCTCCCGCCTGCCAGGTCGCACTGTCAAATGCACGTGGCGCGTGTTTACTTCCAGCAAGCAATCGCAACGCAGATAGCATTGCAAGTATTGCCTTTAAAAAATGTATATCCGGAAAGGCGAAGTCGCTGGCTTCCTAGTCTCGCTTAACCGACTGTCGGTCGGCTGCGCAACTACGCCGAGAAGACAGTCTGGTTAGTATCCCCGCTTTTGAATATTTTTCTGCGTGACCTTTACAATGCTGCCACCTCACAAACACTGATTAACCCTGCCGTAATTTATATATTTTTAAACAACTGTAAATTTGTATTTCTATTTATTTTGTGTTAATATAACTTAAATTTTGAATATTTTTTTATAATAGAGCATTATTTGATAACAATAGGTATCCTTCTTTAATTTGTATGTTATCCGTAAGGGGTTAAACAATGCTGCCACCTCACGGATACTGGATAATCCTGCCGTAATTCGTATTTTATAAACAATTCTACATTTAAATTTTTACTTATTTTTGTTTTAATATAAGTTCAATGTTGAATACGTTTCTTAGGATATCATTATTGCTAAAGTAATCCCATTGTTCAACTCGGGAATCAAAGAAGATTGTTCTAACTACAGACCAATTTCACTATTTTCACAATTTCCCAAAATACTAGAAAAACGTTTTAAAGGACAAAAACGTAACTGTTTCGTGGCATGCACCTAATAGAGTTAATATAAAGTAACAATTTCCACATATACTCAATTTGTTGTATCGCCAGCGGTTTATCAGAAAAATATTGTTTAACACCCAGCCATCCAAATCCTATGCGCTACCCCATCTTAGACGAAGAATGACGTCACGACGGTGAGACCCTCTCCACGTAGATTCCCTGCATGGGGTTTGGCTGTTGTCATGACATGGCTGCAACTCGGCAACGCGCGTAACATGCTGATGACGGTACATATAAAGTTGTCTATTATTGTTACCGCTGAAATCATCACATCAACTGATGATACATGTCTCCTTTAAAGCATTTCTCCTCAAAATAGACCGAGCAAAGTGAACTGTACTTGGACTGGAGGGATTCCAAACAGTACGCCCGCAAATCACCAATGTGAATCCATTGCTTCAATACTACCGGTTGTTTCAACTATTATTGCAACCGTATGCCGAACACTGAGGCATAATTTCAAAAGTTTACCATATATTTAAACACATATTTAGATATACGTCTATTAGCAGCTGCTAGATGTCACGCCAACTGAACGAACTGTCGAAGACTCGAAGTTGTTGACCCTTAACAACGACGCAGGAAGTTGACCGGCTTCAGCAGAGATATAGAATGCCGCGCGCTGAATGGCCAAGCCAAGTTAACCCTTCACCTATAGCGGCGTCTAGACCATCGTGGATTTCGTTAGCATATTTGACTTTAAAGTCACATTCTGAGTAAACCGCTGACGTTAACAAATTGAGTATATGTGGAAATTGTTACTTTGTATAAACTCTATTAGGTGTATGACACGAAACCGTAGTCTTTTTTGTCCTCTAACAGTAGGCTAAGTGCATTTATTGATAAAAATGACATTATTAACCCTAGTCAGTATGGATTCCGTGAAAATATGTCTACATCCTATGCTTTAACTGAGTTAATAAATGAAATAACTTCATCTCTAAATAACAAAATGTATTCCATTGGTGTATTCATTGACTTGAAAAAAGCCTTTGACATAGTAGATCATGAGTTGCTCTGTGAAAACATGTATTTTATGGTATCAGAGGTGTGGCACACAATTGGATAAGCAGTTATTTATCAAACAGATCCCAATTTGTTTGCTACAATGAATTCCACTCAGACCTGTTAAATATATCATATGGAGTCCCACAGGGCAAACTGTTAGAGTCGAAACTGTTTATACTGTATATTAATGATTTATGTAACATATCAAGGCTTGTGAAATATATACTGTTTGCTGACGACACTAATTTATTTTGTGCAGACAAAAACATCAAGCAACTTGTTACAACAGTATCGACAGTTCTTGATAAATTGTGTATATGGTTTGCTGCAAATAGGCTTTCTTTAAATGTTTCGAAAACAAGCTACATGTCATTTGGTAATTTGAATGCACAGTTTGACATAGCTATCAATGGCATAAGCATTAACAGAGTGCGTGTGGCTGAATTTCTTGGAGTATTAATTGATGAGAAATTGAATTGGAAAGATCATATAGCAAATGTTAAATCAAAGCTCTCTAAGAGTACATCTATACTATATAAGTGTAGCCAAGTCATAGACTCCCAGTCTATGCATATTCTGTACAGCTCATTATTTTTTACCATACATTAGTTATTCTTCTGAAATATGGGGAAACACATATCCTTCTAATGTCAATTGTCTTGTTGTACTTCAAAAGAGAGCAATTAGACTTCTGTTTGGGGCAGGTCGTCTTGACCACACAACTCCTCTTTTCTACAGGTCGCATATCTTAAAATGTCCAGATCTAGTGACATTCAAAACAGCCATGTTTATTTATAGAGCATACTACTGCATGTTACCAGCTAATATACAACAGCATTTTGTGAAAAAAGACATCTCGGTAATAACACGTCGCAAAAATCAATTAGTAAGGCGCTGTGTCAACTTGAATGTTACAGCCATGTCTCGACCTATGTATGGCATAAGTCTTTGGAATTCCTTGCATGTTGATCTAACTAACATAAAAACAATAAGGTATTTTATACACAGGTACAAGTCAATACTCATGAATGAATATATATATAATTGCAACTTTCATTGCAACTGGTTCAGATTACTAATGCCTCTGAATTCTAAGAATAATTCCTTGTATGCATCCATTTATTTTGAATAAGTGAGATTAATGTGGACAATGAACTAGGGGTTGTATCACTAATTCTGTTTATGTTGTTTTGTTTTCTTTCCTAGTGATGTATTTAGGATGTGTGCAATATTTACATTATAATAATTATTTCTTATATTATAGTTGTGCCCACAAATATTGCAAATAAGTTGCCCAACATGGAGGGGTTGACAGGGCAACGAAAATGTCACCACTCGATGTGCATGATGGCAATATATATATATTGCTATTAATATATCAACGTATACGAATGCAACATAATAGTTGCCCGTTTACTACACTAAGTTAAAATTGCATATTATAACCACAGTAATGTGACATGTCGGGTTTTGGAAATTCCTATTCGTAATTATTAATTAGCAGCAACGTCACACGTTGTGAAGTCTCAGACTGGTTGAACGCCGGGCCAGCCCCTCGACATCCATGTTATGGTACGCGTATTTAATTATCGTCATCGGTTTGTGTGTGTGTGTGTGTGTGTGTGTGTGTGTGTGTGTGTGAGTGAGCGTGCGTGCGTGTGTGTGTGTGTGTGTGTGTGTGTGTGTGTGTGTGTGTGTGTGTGTGTGTGTGTGTGTGTGTGTGTGTGTGTGTGTATGCATGTTCATTAGTTGTAGGTTTGGAAGATGTCACCTGCATTATCATTTCCTATCGACTCCCAGTCCATGTTTGCTGAACATTTATTTGCATTATGTTACTTATTCATATAGTTCTGTTTCCCTGTCCGCTAGTAATTCATAGCAGGTCGTCTGCATACAGTAGCTTCCGGAGTATAGCTGTCGTACCAATCGTCCTGTTTGTCAGTTCGTTTTTCCTTCCCTGTTTCATGTCAACTATTACATCAAACTGGGTGCTGTTGAAAACATGTTGAAGCTTCAACTTCTGACAGTGTGCGTGTGCGCGTGTATGTGTGTGTTTGTGTGTGTGTGTGTGTGTGTTTGTGTGTGTGTGTGTGTGTGTGTGTGCGTGCGTACGTGTGTGCGTGCGTGTGCCTGACAAAGAAAAAAAAGATGGATTCAAGAAATGTCAGATACAGGGTAGAAACGCACTGAAGGAGGCCTAGTAAAAATGAGAGTGAGAGGCAAAAGCTGCAGCAGCCAAAGTTAAAAACGAAGCATAAAAACGGTGGTATAGCAAATTGGGATCAGAGGACAGTGAGCGGAATATCTGCAAGGTGGCAAAACAAAGGGCAAAATCAAGAAGAGACATTGGGAAGGGGAAAGTGATTAAAGACCAATGTGGAGATGCTAACAGATGAGGTAAAGAGCAAAGAGAAGTGGAGATACTATTTCAGCAACCTATTAAATGTACATAACACCAGGGAACAGCTTGGAATAAAGTATCAACCCTAAAAGGGCGAGTCCAGGAAATATCAAGGGACTCTTCCCTTGATATTTCCTGACATACAGGGAATAAAGAAGGGAAAAGCTGCACAATGTTCAGCCCCCCGATAGACCTAATCAAACAATTCCAATAAAAACACCTAGAAGTGCACAAGGATCTGTTCTTTACCTCTGTATATTAGGAAAAGGCTTATTACGACAGGGTGCCCAGGGATCGGGTGTATTGGTATCTGAAAAGGAGAGTGGTCCCAGAGAAGCTAGTGAGGCAAGTATAAGCAACATCCCATGGAGCATCAACAGTAGTGAGAACCACGCGTGGCAGAATTGACGAATTTCCCACCAAAGTTGGCCTACATCAGGGATCAGGACGAAGCCCATTCTTCTTTATTGTAGTACTAGATGTCATCAGCAAAGAGTTCAGATGCGGGCTGCCATGTGAACTGCTGTTTGCTGACGATCTGGCAGTAGTAACAGACACAGAGGAGGAGATGCCTCGGTTGGTAGATTGGGATGGAGGGCAAGGGACTAAAAGTCAACACCGGGAAAAGGGAAGTGATGGTCAGTAGCAGGAAAGGAACAAAAGCAAATATCAAAGACAGCCAAGGCCCGACCCTCAGACAAGTGAACATATTCAAATATTTAGGTTTCACCGTCAGTGAAGAAGGAGGATCAGAGAAAGAAGTAAGAGCAAGAGTTAGTGCAGCGTGGGACAAGTGGAGAGACCTATCCGGAATAATCAGTGACAAGAACATGTAAAGGAATGTAAAGATCAAGCTCTAAGTGACTGTCATTAGATCAGTACTTCTGTATTGCAGAATGTTAGAGAGTTGAAAAGAAGGAAGAGCAGATTATCGAGCAAACAGAGATGAGGATGTTGAGAAGAATTAAAGTTGTAATACCGAGAGACAATGTAAAGATTCTGGACATCAGAGAGGAGCTAGGAGTGAATAACGCTGATATGGACATATGCAGTGAATGGACCAATAGAACAATTGTTGACATGATAGTGCCAGGAAAAAGACCAAGAGGGAGATGGATGGATTGCAGGAACTGCGGATCACCCAGGACAGAACATTCTGGAAATCCACAATTCGGGCCGGTGACCCCACCTAGTGGGAAAAGGCGAAGAGGAAGCAACAGACATACACATACAATTGGATTAATCTGATTATATATATATTATATATATATATATAATATATATATATAATATATATATATATATATATATATATATATATATATATATATATATATATATATATATATTGCCTTGATTGGAACTACGTACGCAATATAATGATCATGATTATCACTACTACTTGAGGTACACATGTGCAAGTCCACCAGCACAGAGCACTGTGTGAATACGTTCACGTACAAATATCTTCTTTAAATCAATGCTGTCAACGTGCGTTTAAATTAATAAATTTAAGACACGACAAATGAAAATGCGGACCAGAAACAGAAGTCAAGTTGCAGCTCTTTTATTCACGCACAACCACATGCAAACAGTATATTTCTAGATAAACTAATCAAACATCCAAACCACATATCAAAGGATAAATTAAAGTAGCAAACTACATTAATATATATGAAATCGTGCAACCAAGAAAACCCATATTATCATGAATATTATACACCCTTAACAAACTCCATTTATAATGATCTACTAGGTAACACGTCGTTGTCTAAGACGCCTCTGCGGATGTAGCAATACTTCACTTCCGTTTGATGTTGTTTGTCGTCAACACGAAAGAAAAATCATTCCTGTTTTCAGATGCACTGTTTGATTCAACGAGATGTTCATAATTATAAAATCCACACAACTTTATATGTGCTGATTTTGTGTCGGTTTTCCTAGAAGTAACCAGTTTGCTACATGTCAACACGTGAGGCTGTAATAATGTACGAAACCAGTAATGTCATACAAATATATATATACGTACAAGCTACGCACATAGTAACATAAGTGACATAAACACGCTCGTATATAGACGAATAATAAACACCTACAAAATATTGCCAGCGATTTTAGCTTATATAATTCATTATGTGCAACGTTTGATACATGATTCATTATGGCATTCTGCAACTATTCTAAACACATTAGCTTTACACAAGCTATATCAATGTTCAAGCCTTCAGGCCTAACTACCCGGCGATAAAGCAAAAATGATGTTGATCATGTCGCGGCGAGAAAGGACACCTTCGTGGAAGCAAATCTGAAACCAAACATGGCGTATCGAGTCATTGGTATTCGGTTGAAATCGGTAGCAGGTTAGCGCACACATGTACAACGGAAGAGAGTTTAGAAGAGTGAGTCATTGAACGTATTTGCAGCATGCTTTTCACAGTTACTGTTTGACAGGACGAACGGAAAAGAAGATAAACGCACGAACAATTCTTTAAAATAACCTAAATATGGAAGCCACACACATACATGCACGGAAGCACACACGGAAACAGAGACGCCAGCACACACGCACCCACTCACGCATTATAGCAATAATGTAAAAATAAAGAATAACGCAAAAACATTACAACACCAACATCGTCAGCAATACCATCGCCACCAATGCCGTTACCATTGTCACAGGTATTACCACTAACAACACATTTCACAAGTATTATAGATCAATAATAACACCATCGGACTGACCTCATCCATATATCCTTTGAAGAATCTCTTCGTGTTGTCATTCGACACGCCTACGCCAATTTGCATCGGACACTTCACGTTGCGCATATGTCCTAAACATAACGGTTCAATCAACGCATAATAAAGACGCACTACTTCCGGAGGAGGAAAGTCGCCCTACTTCCGGAGGATGGTAGACGTCCTACTTCCGGAGGAGGAAACACGCCCCATTTTCGGAGAAGGAAAGACGTCCTACTTCCGGAGGAGGAAAGACCCCTACTTCCGGAGGAGGGAAGACGCCCTACTTCCTGAGGAGGAAAGACCCCTACTTCCGGAGGAGGGAAGACGCCCTATTTCCGGAGGAAGGAAGACGCCCTACTTACGGAGGAGGAAAGACGCCCTACTTCCAGAGGAAGGAAGACGCCCTACTTACGGAGGAGGAAAGACGCCCTACTTCCAGAGGAAGGAAGACGCCCTACTTACGGAGGAAGGAAGACGCCCTACTTACGGAGGAGGAAAGACGCCCTACTTCCAGAGGAAGGAAAACGCCCTACTTCCGGAGGAGGAAAAAGACGTCGTACTTCCTAAAGAGGAAAGACGTCGTACTTCCGAAACAGGAAAGACGTCCTACTTCGAAAGAAGAAAGACGCCCTACTTCCGGAGGAGGGAAGACGCCCTACTTCCGGAGGAGGGAAGAAGCCCTATTTCCGGAGGAGGGAAGAAGTCCTACTTCCGGAGGAGGAAACACGACTTACTTCCAGAGGAAAGACGTCCTACTTCCGGAGGAGGAAAGACGTCTTTCTTTCGGAGAGGTATGTCACACTGCGCAGATTTCTGCACGTATCTGCCCTATACGATTACGGTTGGATGTTTATACATTACGCTGTAGCATAGTTGCATAGGTAGTGTTAAATGGAGAGTAACGGTCAAGTGTTTCACAATGGCTGTTCATTGAGAAGAAAACGTAACGAGATGGGCACAAGATGATAAGTTACGTTGGATATTGGCTTTAAACACTATAGTGTACCTGATTGTAATCACAGCCTTTCGAATCCGTCGGACAAATTCACGTTAACGTGTCAGTAACAGAGGAAAATACAAAATCAGACTATTTTCAAATTTGCGCTGTGGATGGATTAAGCAATACATAATTTAATGTTGTGTTGCGAAAATACTAGATAATAACACATAGTTAGTAACAAATCGCACAAACAAATGTATGTTTAAACGTTTTTTTCTGCTGTTTCCTGTGACAGCAAAGGCGTCTACGTCGAAGACAAGAGCAACACGATATACTAGTTACACGTCCTCGATCCTTCCTGGTAATCATCCGAGAGACATTGTGATATACAATTTTAAACATTTTACGTATTCACGAAAACTATATTATTTTAGTCACACGATGCAATTACAATAAAATGTGCTCAAACAGTGTAATACACAAACACTATTTTGATTGGCTTAATGTGCTGTTTCTTTGCAGTCAATGAAAGCTAAAATGTGTGTCAGTAACACGAATTTGTCTACAGGTGTGCCGATTGTTACATATACACCGGTTTCCCACAATTAACTGCTCTTTTGAGAATAGTTAATTAATAACCACAAACATGAAAACATGAAAAAAGGCACACCTTTTGTGGAACTCGTTCCAGATAAAGACTTCGCAATACCCTCGAAACAGGAAAGACGTCCTATTCGTCGATATTCATCGAGACATGACGTGTACGACACCGCATATCTATCGGATGTGAGGCAAAACTACCCACACAATCCTCAGTAGACAGTAGTTGAGGTAGGAAAGGCGGAAGGACGTGAATGGGTGGCCGAGGGAGCGGAAGGAAAGGGTGAGAGAGAAAGCCTACTCTTATGGAAATTGTATGTAAATTGATATTGACTTGTCAGATGTCAGATACATACATTATCGCCCACACCACGCCATGCCACACCCAGACGGACCGGCTGGAGCCGCGCGCTGATCGTTCCGCCTCGTTGACCGTTCAACCATTTGGACTTTGCGCTAGCAACCATCCAGCGACTACGGGTGTCACACCCTGATTATTGACTAACGCCGTCCAAAAAAAAACATTGTATTGCTTGATCCGAGAAAAACTTGCAAGGATGCCGCCCTCAAACGTAAGCGAAGACATAGCAGAAATGAAAACATCATTACAATTTCTGTGCCATAGTTTTGATGAGATAAAAGTCTCAAACAAGAAACTACAAGACGCATTGCTAGAGATGAAGAAAAGCACCGATACGATGAACAAGCGAATTGACCTGTTAGAGTCTAAACTACAATCGAAGGACGAACACATTGAACGATTAGTGAGATCCATGGACCTATTGGAAATGAACTCAAAAAAGAACAACGTCATAATCAGCGGGCTGGACCTCCAAGCCCGCAGCTACGCGAGAGCGACGAGCGGGAACGACCCTGGGGAGGAAAATGGCACCGGCAGCCAGAGTGGTGGAGAATTCACCGGCCTAAGAAAAAAGGTTGCCGAGTTTGTAAATAAGTCCATGGGAGTGCAGCTTCAAACGAGCGACATCGTTGCTTGTCACGAACTACCAAGCAGAAAGGGAGAAAGGGTTAAACCAGTTATCGTTAGCCTGATCAACAACGCGGTAAAGCGAGACGTTATGATGGGGCGAAAGAAGTTGAAGGGCACTCGCATTTACGTAAACGAGCAGCTCACGAAAAAGGATGTTGCCCTCTTCAAAAAGGCGAGGGACCTGAAAAAACAGGCAAAGATCGCCAGCACGTGGACGTACAACGGGAACGTCTTCCTAAAGAAGTCGCAATCTGGGTCGCCCAAAGAGATAACAGCAGAAGAGGATCTTAGTCCCTTCGTTGCCTAAAGAACATCGCAGCTACAAATCAGACAATCAGGACAATATGCGAAACTATAAATGGACACACGCTTTTTGTTCTTTTATTATTTTGCTCTTTAATTTATCGTAAAATTATGGCTGGTAAAACACATGTATTTCCTTTTTCTAATGACATATATGTAATGTTTGATCTTTTGTTACTTTTATTACTCGCACGTTGCAAAACGTTATGGTATCATATATATGCGAGAATTATTATGTTATACCAAGTGAAAGCCCAGCCAGTTGGCTATACTTTCTATATGTGCTCCCTACATTGTTTTGTTTTATATATCATTCTTATATATGCTTTACCATATAATGGTGATTTTTTGTGTTATATTGTTGGTGGTAGAGGATATTTCATGATGTGTTTTACTATACGCCTCGTTGGCTTTTTTGTTCTTCTTTTGGTTTGCTGTCACACTGTAAACAAAGTGTTATTGCACAGTGATAATGTGCTTATTTTAGAAAAAGTCAAATTACAGACAAATGGTAACTGACGAAACGTTTCTCAAGTTTACAGGTGGTATTTCGAATAGTTGTCTGAGTAATAGTTTAAGCATTGGCAATGCTATTGACGAAAATAACGAATTGCCAATAATACGCCGATCATCATATTATGACTTTGATAAATTTAACTCATTAGCCAAAACACAAGGAAAACAATTAAGTATTTTAAGTTCAAATATACAGTCCATAAATGCAAAGTTTAGTGAACTTGAGGCATATGTAAATGACGTATCCTCGTTAAACTTTAAATTCAGCATAATATGCCTTCAGGAGAGTTGGTTATCTGAAAATGATGACTTGTCATTAATCCAGTTAACTGGATATGACTGCACTTCACAAGGGAAAAGCTGCAGTAGTAAAGGTGGATCGTTAATATATATAGACAAACGTTTTGATTATGAAGTTAAGATGAATTTGAATACGTATGAGCATTGGGAGGGTCAAATAATACAAATAACTGGAGGAGGATTATCGCAACCAGTCATTATAGTAAACATTTACCGTCCTCCAAGGCCCTCAACGGAAAATTATAACAAATTCATAAATGGATTTTCAACTGTCATATCAACTCTGTCATGTCACCAAAACAACAGTATTATCCTTGCAGGGGACTACAACATAAATATGTTAACAATAAATGAGCAAGAACACTGTAGCACTTTCTTTGATATGTTAACTTCATTTAGTCTCTTCCCCCAAATTACACTTCCTACAAGGTTCATAACAAGGATTGGTACTCTTATTGACAACTTCTTTTGTAATTTAACAAAAGGTATTTTACAAAGTACAGCTGGAATACTAATCAAGAAATTTTCTGATCATCAGCCATATTTTATGTTTGTGAATACCACTCTTAAAGAGGATCATACTACAACATTCATACAAGTAAATGTACAAAATAAAGAGGCTATTTTAAAGGTAAAAAATGAACTTCACTCCTCTGATATATACACAAAATTAGACACCAACCCAAATACTGATCCAAACTATAATTATAATATTATCATAGATGAAATAAACCAAGCTAAAAATAAATATATGACTAGCAAATTAGTGAAATTTAACAAATACAAGCATAAGAAGTCTACATGGATAACTCAAGGACTGCTAACCTCAATAAGATACAGAGATAAACTTTGCAAACAAATAAAACTCACTAATCCTGAATCTTCCAAATATGCCATATTATTGGTCAATTTAAAAACGTACAATAGCATTTTAAAAACAACTTTTCGTAAAGCAAAACAACTCTACTATGATAAATGTTTTAATAATTTTAAATTTGATATAAAAAACACATGGAAAACTATAAATGAAATCCTTTCTAGAAATAAAACTAACAAATCATTTCCCAAATATTTTAAAGACTCTGATTCTATTGTGAGATATAAATCAGAAATTGTAAACAAGTGTAATGATTTTTTTACTAATATAGGTAGTAATCTGGCAAGTAATATAAAATATAAAGGCACTCGTGAACATACGTATTATCTAAATAAAATAGTAGACAGAAACTTTACATTTAGCTACGTTGAAGAAGATATTATAAAGAGGACAATAATCAATTTACCTAACAAAAGTAGCTGTGGATATGATGGTCTCTCCAGTAAATTAGTAAAAATTCTTGAACCAGCACTAACCAAATCTTTAACATTATTAATAAATCAAGTATTAACAACAGGAATATTCCCTGATAAACTAAAAATTGCAAAGGTAATTCCTGTTTATAAAAAAGGTGAAAAAACAGTTTTTATAGGCCTATATCACTTCTACCAGCTATTTTAAAAATACTTGAAAACATAATTTTTGAACAATTATCATCTTATTTAAGAGACTCTAGGCTTTTGTTTGATTATCAATATGGTTTCAGACCGAAACATTCAACATAATATGCGGCATTAGAATTAATAGATATCATAATAATACAACTGGATAAAGATGAAATACCAACTAATATATATTCAGATCTCTCCAAGGTTTTTGATACCATTGATCATATAATTTTAATTGATAAATTGAAATATTACGGTGTACATGGAACAAATCTGAACTTATTCAGCAGCTACCTAGAAAATCGTAAACAATACACGGAAATTGACAAAATCAAATCAAATATGTTATCAATAACAACAGGTGTACCACAAGGTTCAATTTTAGGACCACTATTATTCATCATATACATAAATGATTTTGCACAAGCAAGTAACATGTTTAACTTTCTCATTTATGCAGACGACACAACTTTGTCAAGTACACTAAATGTGTTCAGTGATAACACACATAACCAAAATTTAGAATCTTTAATAAACGAAGAACTTGTTACGATAAATGATTGGCTCAAAATTAATACATTATCACTGAATGTAGTAAAATCAAAATTTTTGATATTTCAAAAGAATAATATACAGATATTAAACCTGAAGATAGACAATGTAAACATTGATCAAGTTAAGGAATTTAATTTATTGGGTTTAATTATAGATACAAATTTAAACTGGAAAAAGCACGCTGAAAAAATATCAAATGCGTGTTCTAAGAAAATTGGAATCTTAAACAAATTTAAACATCCTCTAGATAACCTCTAGATATCCTCTAGATATTAATAAAATATTATATAATTCATTAACAGTGCCACACATCAATTACTGCATCATGGCATGGGGCTTTGAATCAAATAGAATAATAAAATTACAAAAAAAGCCCTGATAATTATTACTTCGAGTAACTACATTTCCCACACTGAGCCACTATACAAACAACTTAGCTTATTAAAAGTAGATGAAATTCTTAAATTACAACAATTAAAATTCTACTATAAATATCTACACAATGACCTACCTCGCTATTTACAAAATTGGAGGTTTGTGTTTAAATATGAGGTACATGGTCATGACACAAGAGAAATAAAATATACACTTATAAAATTAAACATGAATTTGCAAAGAAATGTATCAGACATAATTTGCCACTATTATTAAATAACCTTCCTGAAATAGTGAAAGAAAAATTTATGTCACATATTACACAGGGATTTGTAAATTATGTTAAACTGCGTTTTTTTTACAAAGTTATGAAGTAACATGCACTAGACAAAACTGCTATGTATGTATGCAAAATTAAGTATCTAAAACCACCTAAATATTTCATTCAGTATTTAAACTTAAAAACAGAGCCTTTTTACTTTAGATACAATAATCTTGTCAGCTGCGCACATGCATCTTCATATTATGTTTGTTTGTTGTGTTTTTTCTCTTCTTTTTTTCTTGGTTTGTTTCTGAAGAATTTGTTCTAGATGAAGAAATTATTCTGTAAGTTAAAATTTCTGAAAGGTGGCTCCTCGATAGCGACCAGCCCGGTTTTAGAGGAGTCTCCTGACCCTACTTTTATTATTAATTATACGCATTATTACCATGTTTGCTATGATTTTCATGCTTATATTATTCAGATTATATATGTATGACATGGATAACGTGTATGTGTGTATTGTTTTGATATAATGGTCAAATAAAAACAAATTCTTCTTCTTCTTCTAAATGGCCTTAGAAAAGCAGCGTTTAGCGTGACATTACCTGCAAGTGACGCCTTCTTCGCAACCTGCATGTCCATGTAGATGGTCACTTCACTGCCGTCCCACGATAGGACGTAGTAATGCCAACCATTATTGAAGCTCTCCTGAAATACAGATACAACATCAATGCATGGTTAGTACAAAATGTACCATGCTATCATCATTTCATACATCTTGCTACGTTAACATTTCATATCGTGTCAGTCGCTGTTCAGCATGAGATTATCCCTCTACTATATTTCACGTGCAGCAGAGAAGTTCTGGGAACCGTCTCCATAAAAAAGTTTAGGTCTTAGGCAAAATCCACCCTGAAACACAATCTGACGTAAAATGCCAGGAAAATTGTCAAAATACCCCACACCAATCATTTGTCAACTACATATGATATGTTACTCGCTCTGCGAATATTTAAAAAACAATAAGCCGCCGTCGTATCATTGAGGTAAATATTTTCATGTACATTTTTTACTGTAGCGTCGCTGTTGATAATTTTCATTTTACAAGATTGCAGAGAGTGGCAATATCGTAAAACGAAAACGTGAAACGTTGATAGCGAGTATAATAATGTGAAGGTCAGGTTTTCGTTCGCATTTTTAATTAGATACAGCCTAAAGTAAACTTATGTAGTAAATTATTTCCTCGCAAAATATTTTTTCTCACAAACCATTCTCATTTTCTCCGTATAAATTGCGGCTGTGAGATGCATCCGAAAAATACGGAGACAACAAAAACCTTTCTTGAGAGGTAAATCATTAACTTAATAACATGAACCAAAAGTTATATTTTATGTTGTAATGTTTTTATTCCGAACACCTCCGTCTTCCCATTTTTCATCAGTCAGTAGGTGGCTAAAACATATGGAACACGTATGCATTATACATGAAGAGTTCGTACATTCTCTTTGCGAAAATATGTTCATTTCCTTGACATACGTGAAGTTGGAAATAATTGAACGGAAATCGTGGCACGTCGACACATTACTATGTCTACCAGGTACTGGCCACATTCAACATATTAAACATTATTTTTTTTTGTGGCGGAAAAATAATGAAATGAAACAGAAAACGAGAGTATGTAGAGTGAAAGTTAAAACAACATATTGTTTGCTAGAGTCAAGATAAATATGGGCATATAGAGTGAACATCTCTACAGCGCTACTGGGTGCGAGGATCAAACATTTAACAATTTAGTACAAGATAGTTTATTTTACTCAACATGTGTTAGAAACGACCACGGGCGAGAACACGTTATACATAGTGTTGAGCTCACAGAAGGAACGTGTTGATATTGTAAAGAAATGTGAGCCACTGGGGTGTAATGATCACAACCAGATATGTTTTATCATCAAAATAAAAGGAGAATGGAATCGAAAAACCCGGAAAAGGAACCATTTTTACAAAGGAAGATGTAAGAACATCAGGAAAAATTGAGCAGAGACTGGTATGCCACCCTGAAGAATAAAACAGCAACAAATGCCAAAATATCGTAACGAGTGAAATTAACTGAATCGTCGAAACATTTGTCCCCTTGAAAAAACAGAGGAAACAGTCTAGAAAGAAACAATTATCGAAAGAAGCCATTAAAAAATCAAGTACAAGCAAATGATGTGAAAGACATATAAACATACTGGAAGTGAAGAATACTAGACCATTTATAAAGAAGCAGTTACCCTAGGTATAGCTGAAATTAGGAATTCAAAGTGAAGCTATGAAAAAAAATTACATTTAATATAAAACATGACAGCAAGAGTTTTTATGTCGGTCCACTAGAAGGTAGTGATGGAAATATAATAACAGAGGGATTCTTATTTGCAGAACACCTAAATGTGTACTTTTGTTCAGTGTTTACCAGGGAAGGTGTTAGTGCATTACCAGAACCAGATACTATGTTCGAAGGGAGAGAGTCAGACTATTTATGATAAATAATTGTAACCTTAAAATGGTAGTTAAGACAATAAAGGATATGAAGGATAATAAATCACCTGGAGTGGATGGGATTCCACCCAAATTATTATTAGAAATTGTAGACAAATTTAGCATTTGTCATTAGAGGATGGCGTAGTTCCGTTAGAAAGGAAAGGAGGAAACGTTATACCATTATTTCAAAAAAGGTTCGAGAAACAAGTCAGATAACTGTAGACCAGTGAGTTAAACATAGGTGATTTGCAAACTGTTAGAAAGGCTAATTAAAGATCACTTGGTTGATTTTCTTGTTACAAATAACTTGATAAACATATCTCAGCATGTATTTTTAAATGCGAGGCCATGCTTAACAAATATGCAAATATGTTTTTTTTAATATATCACAAATTGGGTAGATGAAGGATCGCCAGATTATATAATATACTTAGATTTTAAAAAGCCTTTGACAAAGTGCCACATCATAGATTACTACTTAAAATAAAGGCCAATGGCATAGTAAATTGTATGATTAACTGGATAGAAAAATGGCTTATTGATAGAAGACAAAGTGTAATATTTGATGGGAATGTTTCAATCTATAAATTGATTTTTGAGTGGAGTACCGCAGGGATCAGTATTGGGACCTATTTTATTCTTAGTGTATATCAATGACTTGGATGATGATGTAACAAGCAAGGTGTTGAAGTTTGTCGAGGATACAAAAGTGTTTAGAAAATTAAACGTGATGCAGATAGACAGCAATTACATGAAGATCTGAATAAGTTGACAAAATGATCTGAGAAGTGGCAAATGCTGCTTAGTTTTGCGAAGTGTAGGACATGGACATGAAGATGCACAATATATAATGGGTGATACTGAACTAAATACTACCGTAAAGGAAAAGGACTTAGCGTTAACTATTACTGCTGACATGAAGGTATCGGAGCAGTGTGGAATTACAGCAGCGAAGGAAACAACATTCTTGGCTTAATTAGGCAAAATATAGTGTACAAGAAAAATAACTAATAATACTGCTGTACAAAACAATATGTTTGCCTCATTTAAAATATTGTATACAAGCATGGAGGCCATATCGCAAGAAGGATAGTGATATACTAGAAAGAGGACAAAGGAGAGCAACCAAAATGATACCAAAACGTAGTTATGAAATGCATCTAAAATAACAACTCTAGAAACCAGGAGATTGAGAGGAGATCAGATAGAAGTTTTTAAATATTTAATGGTTATGAAAATATCTGTTTCTTGGTTAAGGAAGGCAGAAGGACTAGAGGACATGGAGTTACATTTAGCAACATAGCAATGTAGACTATATATTAGACAATTCTCATTTTCACAAAAAAACAGTAAATTAATGGTTCAGGTTATCAGCTGATTGTGTAGGAGCTAGCAGTGTTAATATGTTTAAGAATAAAATCGACATATACCTAAGAAAGGCGGTGTACATTTACTTCCTAGACCACCTGCCATCTAGAGTGTATTCTGTAGGTGGCAATCTTGTTAAATCGTGTTAAATAGGGCGGCAAGTCAAGCCTCAAATGAACGTATTGATACTCACAGGAGTATGCAGGACAGAGCGTTTCTTCTGTACGTTCTCCACTTGCGTAGTGACGGTTCTGTTAAACAGTGAGATGTCCAAAGAAGCCGTCCCACTCGTGGACTGTACGCAGAGGTTTGTGATCAGGTCCATCGTGGCATCAGCCTCTTCCGCGTTGTAGATGAAACTGACAGAGAAACCGTTCTTTTGGTAGTTGTTCGTGAAGAAGGGGATTGAGAGATACGAATGCCCGTTAAAATAGCCGCAGTGTCCACTGAAACATCCACTGCTGACAACTTTGACGCCGTGGTTTGCCACATAGATCCCCTTCGAGCCTTGCAGGTGATCCCAGCCGTGCTCAAATGTCACACATGTGAGCACTTTAGGTGAGTCTGGAATCATATTAAAGTCATATTAAAGGAAACACACGAAAATCAGTAACTGTAAAATATCTAAGGCACCAATTTGCAACACTTGGTAAACCCGATATCATAACCTGCAATAAAGACGTGAAACAAAAATACTTTATTTAATGATATACTGTGTATAAGGTAACCGACGCTGTTATCAAATATTGTCTATGAGCAAAAACATTGTCTATGAGAAAAACGGGTTATTTACTTTCAGTTCATATGCTCCAAAAAGACGAGGATGACGACTTTGACTGAGATTGGAATATTGCATGACAAGATACATATAGATATTGGCAGATGACTGGAGGACGATATGAGCAACTGATGATCACGCTAAAAGTCAACTCATCCCTGATTTAATTGAAACAGAAAATAAAAACAACATGCTTGCTTAGTACGTTTTACCGATTCCCGACACTGATCTGAAACGTGTTTAACGAAACAAGCTACAACCCTGAGTATATGTTAGTGAATTATAACGAGAATACCATAATCAATACAATGCAGATATAAACAAATAGTTGTGCAACACCAACATTATTGCAATGGAGCTAGTGATGGCTTTGAAATCGCACACTTTTAAATCTACATTAACAATGATGATAACAGCAACGATTACTATATATCTCCATACGTCTACAGAGCATGCGCGTACCTGGCGTGAATTTCCAGTCGTGCGGTATCGGAGTAGGTGTTAGTGGCGGGGTAGGTGTTGTCTTTTTTGTGTCCGTGCTGATGTCGATGACGGGATGATCGTGAATCTGCTCGACCTCGTCCTTGCTTAAGGCGCGTCGATAGAGACAAATCTGAACACGAACAACACGTTGCGGCGTTCATCAGTAAAATACCTCTCGATGTTTGTTCGTTTCGTAAGTTAGAATCAAAATATGGGACAGGTTTGACCGAACGCTGGAATACGGGTATAATTGAGTACCTCATTCCAACGTTTGTGTGACACTGAATCACGGCATGCACAATCAAGTGCAACAATATTCAGAGAAGAGAAAATTATTGTATAAGCTACACATATTAGTAACCATTCACACAATATCATTATGAAAATGGTTTGCAAATGACGATAGTTTTTATGCAAATTATTAACGCACGTCAGGTGAGAGCGTTGGTTGTTGCTGCTACACACGTAGTACATTATCGCAACTGGTGATCTCATCTCCATGCAACACACACACACGAACGCACGCACGAAATCACGCACACACACACACACACACACACACACACACACACACACACACACAAACAACAAATTATATACAGACTGCATGGGCGGTGTGTTTTAATTTACCTCGTCCATCAAGCCGAAAAAGGATTTGTAGGCAGCTTGTCCAACGATGAGTGGACAGTTTACGTTTTGCAGTTGACCTGAAACATTACGTGTATATCCCATGTTAGCTTCAGTCTCTGAATATCGTATGATCTGTCTATACGTGTACATTTCCACTTGTCGAGTCCGTGTTTTGTGTTGACATTTTGACAATGTCATCATGTACATGTGCGGAAATGCTGATACATACATAATATATACACGTACGTACACACGTGCATATATACCACTGATATATATATATATATATATATATATATATATATATATATATATATATATATATATATATATACATATATACATACACCAGTGATATATATATACATTTTATTTTATATAAGTATATTATACAATAATAACATTACACATTTTGTATATGGAAAATAAGATGTACAACCTCCGAAAAGATTAACCAATTATTATTATATCGTTGGTGCAAATAATGACCGTTATCATTACATGTGTCGGGTTATACTATTATAAAATAAAAGGTATTACAATCGTATGCATGCAGTAGTCACATATCTCAGCAGGCCTGTTTTCGTCTGCTTAAAACAGCGGTATGTCAAAGGAGCCATCTTATGCATATTTGATCAACGTACTTACGTACTACACACGTACGTACATGTATGTGTACGTGTATGTATGTGTGTCTGTGTGTATATGCGCGTTTGTGTGTGTGTGTGTGTATGTGTATGTCTACATCTTACCACTGAAGCTGAACTGGCTTATTAGAACTTTGTCGATGTAGACGAGAGCTTGCGAGCCGTCCCAGGACAACGCGAAATGATGCCAATTGTGAATAGTCTGCAAACAAAGCCCGCTTCTGAATGTTAGGTATAGCATGCTGTTTGCAAGAAGTGTAACTACCACCCGAGACGTATACGCTCCGTCAAGCCTGCATGACGAAACCTGTCTGTTATTGCTTGGTCAATGCTTTAGTTGTTTCAAGCTTAGACTAATGCAACGCTATATTGCAGGATCTACCCGGGTATTACTTAAAACGTCTCCAGAAGATACACAACAGGACATACCTCCTGGTTGTCATCACACCTATCTCCCAATACATCACGCCAGTATTCGAGCATCTGCACTGGTTGCCTGACATACAACGCATTGTGTTTAAATTACTTGTGTTTATTTATGTGACGCTGCGTGACTTGGCACCGGACTACATAGTACGTCGGCTACACCCAGGAAATAGCAACTCCCCTCTTCGGCAGCTTTATCACCATCTTCACCTTGCAGCTTCATTAGCATCAACATTGATCGGCAAAAGAACGTTTGGTGAAACTGGACTTATTACTTGGAACGAAATGCCACTTACGCTACGCAATGCTCCATCTCTGATACTGCTTAAACGTCAAATAAAGATATATTTATTAAAGCTAATATATGGTGGCAATTAGCCGTGTCATTAATGCTGATTCTATGTTATTTTCCGGTGTTAAATAAACAACAAGGGCACGTGCTAATCTAACATCAAACATACGAAATATGTATAGATCGACGCGCGCGCCTGTGTATCTATGTATTTGTGTATGTATGATATATATATATATATATATATATATATATATATATATATATATTTATGTACGCATATATATATGTATATATATATATATATATATATATATATATATATATATACGTGTATGTATATATGTGTGTATGTATGTACGTATATATGTATTCATGTACATACACGTGTGTGTACGGGTGTTACACAATAACAATGGATACGTTGTATGTACGCACTGCGATCTGTGGAGTGGCCAGCGTGAAGCGTTGGTCGTTCATGCTCATCAAGAGCATGTTCCAGTCCGTGGCAATGGACAGCGACGAACCGGAAGCAGCGGGGCAGCCATTCCACATGAAGCCGTCGTTTCCGTCCTCACTCCGGAAGAAGAAGCTGACGGAGAAACTGCGGAAGGCGAAGTTGTTTTTGAAGAACGGCACCTCGAGTTTAGCCCCGTTACGGAAGTAGCCACAACGTTTGTGAATACACCCGTTCTTGATGATTCGTACGCCGTCGTTCTTCACCCACAGGCCTCTCAACCCCTGCACATGGTCCCAGCCGTGGTCGAATGTGATGCAAGTTATCAGGTCTGCAGGAAACGAAAATAGATACATGTATAGTTCAATACATTTTCTAAAAAATACGAACTGATATATATATATATATATATATATATATATATATATATATATATATATATATAATGTCAACGTACGAGTTACCTACACGATTTAAACTAGCTATTTAAGCGTATTACAACATGACAAGTGGGCAATCTAATATTTAAGAATCTAAATACATCATTGCCTGTTTTAAACACTACATTAAAAAGGAACCTTTTCTTCCGTTACACACTAAAATACCAGTGATAAGATTAATGATTTAGATACAGTTGATGACATGTTAAAATAATAATATAAATAAGAATAATAGTAATCAGCACTAATTGTTTTTGTATTAAATATATAAATTAGGTAATTAAATGTGTAGAATATATAGTAATTAAAGTAACATTTCTTTAATAGGTTTTTTGATAAGACACAGTAATATGTTTTTTTTAAATTGTATATTAATAAGAATAAATAAACAAAACAATAAATAAAAGATATCAATAATAGATAAATAAGAAAGTCATAACATCACATAATTCTTCTAGCGAGAATTATGCTGTGCATACAAAGTTCGCATTCAGAATTTAAATGGCAGAGCGTATAAAGATTTGCTTCGAAGAGGTTCTGGGGCATTTGGTGTATTTTTTACTTTGCATAATTTGACCTATTGCTCCCACTGTGTGACCCGACCTATATACCCATATAAATGAAACTGTGACTCCGAAAGATAAATGACGTCATATTCGGAATGACATCATAATTACGGGGTAGTTATGTATGTCTTTTTGTGTGTGCTACGCTGTATATTGAAGGAAGCTCTTTAATGAGGAAATTCATCTGGCTGCTAAAAGCCGCAACATTCTTGTGTAACCATTTGATATACACAAAGGTATGTCATCGTTGATACCTATATATCAAATGTGCAATATTTCCATGTGTATATGCTGGTGAAATACGCACTGGTATAGTATGACTAGCATGTTATATTCATTAAACAAATACAGGAACTATTTCGCAGATCCAATCACAATTCAATATCCCACATTATGTATCGCCATATATTCTGATAAAACCTTTAACTACAAGCATTGTTTTTACATATATGTGTAATTTTAAAGAACATCATTCGTGACCGGGAAAACGTAGGTTGCTCCGAACTTTTATTCCGCAAGAGTTTAGCAGTAAACCCCCACTTAACAAGCATAAAGTATCTGATGCCAATATTAAGCCTTTCCCTTTACCTCAGAGAGGCAACTGTGTGCTAAGTCTGGAATAAATTATTGCACATCGTTCTACAATTTATGACATTTATAGTTATCCTACGTACTACAAATAAAACATGTCAAACCTAAATGCAGTTTAAATGAAAACGAGTTTGGTAGCAGCGTTTCTTACAGGGTCCGTTCCTATTACACATTTATGACGCGAAACATCATATATATCGGGTAGCAACTAACCTTGAGTATCCACGTTAGCCACCTTAAAAGGTACACAGAAAAACGACGCACGGAGTGCAGCAATATAGCGATTAGTTGGGCGTTATGTCATTCACGATGATTAGCCTATGCATTCTTTTAACTTGAAAATTAAATTCCATTTCAAATTATCAACTAAATTATGTAGACACCTTCCAATCGGTTATATTGACGGGGTCAAATTACAAGTTATGAATAAATCGTCTACACTACTATACCAGATCATTGTTTGGGATATATTATCTCTGGACAATAACTAGAGACTCGTGCGAGATCTGCTTTTAATCATTATATACCCACAAAGCGTCCATTATCGGCTCTCCCTAAGTGCTTACCTTGATTAACATTATTTGTATCTGATGTTGTAACTTCAGAGCTGGACATCGAAGTTGTCACTGTAATGTAATATAATATAATATAATATAATATAATATAATATAATATAATATAATATAATATACTATAATATACTATACTATACTATACTATACTATACTATACTATACTATACTATACTATACTATACTATACTATACTATACTATACTATACTATACTATACTATACTATACTATACTATACTATACTATACTATACTATACTATACTATACTATACTATACTATACTATACTATACTATAATATAATATAATATAATATAATATAATATAATATAATATAATATAATCATAATATAACATAACATAACATAACATAACATAACATAACATAACATAACATAACATAACATAACATAACATAACATAAAATAAAATAAAATAAAAATATGACAATAACGACGCGACGCGACGCGACGCGACGCGACGCGACGCGACGCGACGCGACGCGACAACATATGCTATCTTATATATATATATATATATATATATATATACATGTAATATAATATATATATACATGTAATATAATATATATACAGAATATATATATATATATATACAGAATATATATATGTATATATATATATATATATGTGTATATATGCGGATATGTGTGCTTAACACCAGTTTGAATGTTGGGAATGTATTCATACGCACCCACATACAACCACACTTACCCAAACGAGTAAACGCATCAACACACATGAACACACACATGAGCACACATACGTGCGTGCGTATACACCAAACACACGTCCTCTCTATCTCTCTCTCCCTCTCACCTTCTGTGGGTGTAACTGTTTCCGTTACCGGTGTCTCGACTGACGTAGTCTCTGTCGATCCTACAATTACACATTAATTTACATTATTTAGTCACTTCTCTTCTATATCATCAACATAAACATCACAGCCAAACAATCTGTAAGTAAATATCTCCCTCAGTTCAATATATTTATTCAACTAATCAGAAATCATTTTGTTAAAAAAATTAATGTTCTGACTAATGCTAGCTCGGTTCTATATACATTTTGTGATACAACTAGTTCAAATATTAGCTTGTCTTACGTATGTCTAACCTTAACGACGAAACGTCGGGATCACAAAGGCATCGTAATAGCGCTTCAGTTACGAAGCCAATAAATCGAACTATTGAGCTACCGGGGATTGTCGGGGTTGGGTTGGATCTGAATTCTTATGTTTCATACAATCAATGTTCATGCAGCTTTATGTATTACACGTTTCTCTCCGAGGCTAACTACACTGTTTGTTTGCTGTGTATGTTCATTGATGTAAAGTATGTCCTGTGAGCTGTATTCGAAATAATTATTCTGAAAAAGGGAAGAAAGTCAGCGAAAGTATCGAAGCGAAACCGTCGTGTATGTTGGGCTTAATATGTAAAAAAAAATCGGTTCTTGGGGAACCGAAAGGTAATTGCTTAATTCTCTATGGTGAGTAATGTTTGTATTACATCGGTACATCATCCGCTCGTTTAGACCCAAAGGCTTAACTTGTAGACATGCTGTGAATACGTGAAAAATACATTCGTACACATTCGCACACATTCGCGCGCACACTCACACACACACACGTACACAAAAACATACACACACAAACACACACACACACACACACACACACAAACACACACACACACACACATACACACACACACACATACATACTCACAAACACAAACGTACCGCCTGTGGGCGTGACTGTTTCCGTTAACGGTGTCTCCATTGACGTTGTCTCTGCCGATCCTACAATTACACATTCATTAACATTAATTAGTCACTTCCTCCTATATCATCAACATACATAACACAAGCAACCAGACTGTAATTGTGTCCCTCAATTCAATATATTCGCTCAACTAATCATATATTCATTTTTCATAAAAGCAAGGATTATTATATCGATTAATGCTAGCTCGTTTCTATGTAGTTTTTTTGCGATACACACAGGTCAACTACTAACTTGTTGTACGCTTGTCCACTGTTTTCTATGATGTAGTTTACACACTGAGATTCTTTACAAATGTGACGAAACGTTCAATTACAAAAAAGGCTAGTTGTAATTTCGGTGACGCTAACTTACCAAACGTATCGAACACAATTATTTTGACACGTGTACGCATTTTAGAAAGCATTCCGCAGATTCTCTACATACATATTCATGTACTAAAAACATGGACAGCAGAGAAACAATCTGGCAGTGCATATATTTGCTGTAGCCAAAACCATGTAATATTAAATAACAGGTAGAACGTCTCCGCGGGATTTTGCTTGATTTGATACACGATACAACCCGAAGTAGCAATACATCTAAGATATACAACGAAATATTTGTAGTTGACAGTTGCATAGCCCATGTATAGTAATTCTACATTTAATGTACATGGTCGCGATTCGTGAATACTTGCTCTTAATCGCAATGCATTACCTTCCTAAATCACACCGCGGTGACACATAAATTAATCTCCGTAAATACGTCATTTGCGACGAAGCTAACAGGAATTTGTGAACGACAAATAATATAGACATTCGTCGAACATACCTGATGTTGTCGTTTCGATTTCGCGACTCACGGTTATGTAAATTGTTAAAGGGAGCGATTCGTAATGTTGACTGTCGAGTGCTACAACCTGCGAAACCACAAACACGTGTGTTACTAGCAAACATCAACGATTCACAGGGGAACTCTAATGTGACAGATACACCATCTCAGTACTATGAAAATGAGCATCATAATGCATGATTCCGCAGGTCATGTGTTTTACAATGATATTGCATGTGTTGAAACGTCTTCAGCAGTGTTTTGATTTAGTAACGGATTCTGCTGAAAAATACATTTGTATGTTTTAAAATGATACTGTATGTGTTGAAATATCTTCAGTATATGTTCTTCTTATTAAACTGAATCCGCTGATCGTATGCTTTAAATTATACTTTATGTATTGAAATATCTTCAGTAGATTGTTTAGTATTTGCTAACAACGATGCACAATGTAATAAGGTACATAAAACAAATATTAATAATAAAACAAAATAAGCAAAACCAACAAGTGTTCTAATAGTTGGGAACAATTTCATCGAAGAAAATAAACTGTACTTTGAAAGGTTGATGTTGAGGTATACATAAACACGCAGCATTGCAGCACGCGCAGCACACGCAACACGGCCTAGGCAACTATATTTGGCTCAGGGTAAAAAGCCCCGTGCTACACATTAGCATTACCATTACAACTCTCAACATGTATAATAGACATATTGTTAAATTATATTAGATTACTAAAATGTTACACGATCACATGATTGGCTTAGCAGCAACAAGTGCGTTAGAAAAGGGGGCGACTTACTAATACCACATGAGAAACGTTGGTTTCTAATTAGTGTAATAATATTTGGTTTTCTTACTAGACAATCATTCAAATAAACGAAAATCTCGCGCACATGTTCAATATTTTTGAAATTTGAGTTCTGCTAGTTATTGATCTAGCATCATTCCGTGGGTCTTTTGAAGCCAACTGAAACTGTTATTTTGTAATTACTTCATCATCTTCATTAACTCGGGTTTATATAGACTTAACTTAATTAACTTGCAGTTACTGGTTTATTTACGTATCTTGCTTCACTAAGCAATGTGAGTATTTTAGCATAAACTGAGTTGATTGGATATACCTTTTAATGTATGTAATGTTGCATATTAAATGTTTATTTTATGTACTTTTTATTAGCTCTATGCCAGCTCTGCGAATGAGTAGATACTACAATTACTACTACTACAACTACTACTTAAACTACAACTATTCCTGCTATTCCTACTACTACTTCCACCACCGCCGCCGCCGCCGCCGCCGCCGCCGCCGCCGCCGCCGCCGCCGCCGCCGCCGCCGCCGCCGCCGCCGCCGCCGCCGCCGCCGCCGCCGCCGCCGCCGCCGCCGCCGCCGCCACCGCCACCGCCACCGCCACCGCCACCACCACCACCACCACCACCACCACCACTACTTCTACTACTACTATTACTACCATTACTACCATTATTACCATTACTACCATTACTACTTGTACTACTATTACTACGAATATGATTACTGCTAGTATTCCTACTACAATAGTACTACTATTCCTTCTACTATAACCGCCACGACCGCCCGCCCCCGCCATCGCCGCCGTCCACCACCACCAATACAACCACCACCGCCAGCATCCACCACTACAACCACCACCCCACCGTCCACAACCATCCACCATCACCACCAAAACCTCCGCCGCAACCGCCACCAGCAGCACCACGACCGATGACGTACCTCTATGACGTCAGTACCGACGAAATTCTGCGGTGGCGTGTAGGTCAGGATCATCATCGTCCACTGAAGGTTTCGCTCGAGCTCGATCAAGGGAAACCCGCACGGAGTAACCATGTCTACGGCGCCGTCACTTGGCGGCGACTTGATGCCCTTAATGAGGTCATCCCACGGCCGGCGACGCTTCACCCACGGCCACGTGCAGTTCTGGTTGGTCATCGGCCCGGGCCACAGTGGAGGGTAGACGAAGATGGTTCCGTGTTTCGGGGCCAGGACGACTGTCTTCATCGTCAGTTCAGGCTTCATCGGGTACTCAATTTCAAAATTGTCGACATCGTAGGCAGCCAGAAGGAACTCTAACGGTGCATAGGTCGTTCCTGGCGAGTTGAACGCAGCGTCTTTCTTGACTTTATTGTCAGGTGGAATGATGTTCCAACCGAACTCAAACAGTTGGAGCACTGGGGCGTCGTTGACCGGAGAGAGAAAGACCAGCAGTTGTCCGTCAGTGGAGAGAGGCGTCACCCCGTCTTCTTGAACCTCAGTCACTGTGTAAAATATGACGGTAACCCCGGTGTAGTATGGGAAGGCAGTGTATGTGAGGCGGCCGCTAGGTGCAATAGAGACAGCGCCTTTTGGTGTCGGTACATATGATAGAGTGAATACGAGTTTGTCGTATTCTGCGTCGACCGCTGTTAGCATGAAAGTGAAGTTTTCGCCCTCTTTCTTGAAGATTTCCGGCGGTGACGTGATGACAGGTGGCGTGTTGATGAATGTCGTGCTGACAAAGGCGACGGCGTACAGGCCAACAGCTGCCTTGTCACGACACGTCTCCGGACCGTGGCAAATCTGAATGTGAAACATTAACGCCATAAAGTAATGTGATGTGACGTGACGTGCGTAACGTGATTTGGCGTGACATGACGTAGCGTGACGTAACGTAATGTAATGTGCCTTAGATGTGATATGATCAGCTGCTTTAATAATGATCTGCTTCAACATTTATTTACTCTTTTATTGCTGTGATATGTACATTATATTCCTTTCTTAAATGTATACTTTAATATGCGGAGAGATAAGGTGTAATAAAGACCGCTGGGTGGCGCAATATATCGCCTATAGTGTGAACGATGTCGATTACACTCGAACAATGTCTTCTTTAAAATGTTAGTAGAAATATAGAGGACATTCAACATTAGCAACAATATATGTTTTTACGGAAGACACTACACGAATGGATGGTGTTTATATACTACACGTGAGAGAGCTATCATGCGACTGAGTTTAAAGATCAATCCGACAAAAAACATCAGAAGGGAGGGTCACATAACGTGCAGAACTCGAGCTGTCACAGAGAAATCCTTGTCCCATTCCACCGGGGGTTAGTTTTCTACTTGGCAATCGTGTTAAATGTTTCTTGTTCAGCTTGACGATACGTAATAGGCATATATTTAGGCGAATGTTCCACTTGGTTTCCTTGAGCAGTTTACAATTTACGCATTGGATAAAT
>OZ024865.1:6594511-6627011 GCA_964017155.1 Oasisia sp. SBJ-2009 | reverse complement strand
CCACGGGGACGTCACAACAGACGTGGCCAAAACCGCAAGCAGACAGGTTGGCGTAAAGAGTTCTGAAAATAACGAATTCTGAGTCAATCACCGCAAACATGTAAACGATAACAGATACATACTTCCTGACTGTCACAGGAGTAACGTAGACATAACCATACGGTGTTTTCTGACTCCACGTAGTCAGGGATGGCGTTGACATCGTTCTCGATTTGAATTTTCCTCTTCTTCGTCTTGTTTTCATCACATATTTTGCACTACCTTCTATGCCAACTGTCTCCACCCCTCTATCATTTGCGCTCATTTCCCATTCCTCTCCCACTCCTTCCAAGTTTCTCTTCACATAGTCATCCCATCGCAGTCTGCGTCTTCCTAGCCTCTCTTCCCCGCCATTTTCGAGTCCTGTGCTGTCTCTGCCTGCCGTTCTCCTTCCGTTCTTTCCACATGTCCCTCCCATTTCACTGAATACATCTTGTTATCACAATAATCAGGACAAGTGTAGTTTCCGACGGTATTGCTATGTCGTCTATTACTTTACAAATACTTATATATGTTCAGTCATCGCTACGATCATAATGTGTTATTATTTGTAATCATTTAAAACCACTAGATGATTCACAAATCTTTCGCCGTGGTGAAAACAAATATAATGAAAAGTAATATGTTTTCAGGTAAAGTCCTCTTTATATATAAAATAAATGATACGCATTCGTGGATAGATGCTTCGTTACTACTTATGCAACGGTGACTATTGTTGCATAGCAACTGTGCCACAAATTGCACTAAGCAGACCGGCGCGGAATTCCGACGCGATCGGTAATAAACAGGGCTGCCGTTGAGTTAGCCTCGGTTACCCAGGCTCCGCAGTTGTAACCGCCATGGTGGCCCTTACCCCAGATTAAGGTAGATACTCTGATTGATTCTCAGGCCAACTATAAAATAAATATTAATATACTTTTACAAGATAATGATTTCCCATGAAAAGTATTCAACATTGAACTTACATTAAGACAAAATTTAGTAAATATTCCAATTTACAGTTGTTTATCAAATAAAACTACGGCAGGATTAACCAGTATCCATGAGATGGCAACCATGTTTAGCCCCACACGGATAGCATTCGAATTAAATACAGTAACATTTGTTATCAAATAATGCTGTATTGTAAAACACTATTCAAAATTAAACTTACATAAACACAAAATAAACAGAAATACAAATTTGCAGTCGTTTATAAAATATAAATTACGGCAGCATTAGCCAGTATCTGTGAGGTGGTTGTATTATTTAGTTCACGCGGATAATATTCAAAAGCTGGCAAAATCATCAGACTGTCTTCTCGGCGTAGTTACGCAGCCAACCGATAGTCGGTTAAAGGGGAAGTGAAACACAGCTGTAACATTCCATATACCTAAATGTACACTATATAAGTATACATTAATGGTGGCAGAAGCACATTCACTTATCAGACAAACTGGAAAAACAATATTTTTCAATGCCTAAATCGTCGTCATTAGAACACTGCGTATCGCCATCTTTATTCCAAGCCGAGTGGTTTGATTACCTCCTATCTAGCCCATGTAAAATTTGGTTTTTTTCCGGTTTTCTTCATAATTAGACATTTCTACGCAAAAACAAAAATATGGTGCCTTATTGTACACGATAGGTGTCCTATGTATCCACAAATAATATTTATTTGCATTCGAAATAAAAAGGTGAAATTAAATACCGACGATTTTGAACCAATGAAACATTTTCATTTTCACGCTCTCTGTTTAGACAGCCTTCAAGGGGCGGGGCTTACGACCGGAAGGTCTATCGGGACTATTTCTTCTTTTGTTTACAAAGATATCGGAAGTGTTTTGCGTTAGACTTAGCCTTAGAAGAGGCGCTAGTTGTTAGTGGTTTTGGATAAATAACAATAGAAAATGGATCCGACAGAGGAATCATTTGTAGCACAAGTGAGAGAAGCATCTGTTGCACAAGTGACACACGTAAAGCCATTTTTGCTTCACCCAGCGTGCGAGCCGAGGTGCGAGATGGCGAGAGAAGATCGCCATGTGATGTGGCATGTTTATGGTCATCTTTGATTTTGGGATCAACGTGCTATAAAACAATGTGAATGTTGCATGGTGTTTGTGTGGATACTGCGTCCCGATGTCGACGCACATCGTTGTATGTTGTCTGGATATAGCTGACGACCGAGCCAGACCGTGCTGACAGATGCCTGCATGAACCATGACTGACAACGATCGAGTGGCACGACAGCTGTCAGTGACAATGTTGGGAGTATCGGTCTGTTGTCTAAGTGCGATTTGCGTGCAGACTCGTTCGTTCGACCAATAGCTACCCTCGGGGTAGTAGGTAAGTAATACGTAGTTCAACAGGTATCGAAAAGTAATTTAGCACTTCAAACCTAAACAAAACAATTATACTTGTATGGCCACACAATGTCAATGACATATGTATAATTTAAATAATAAAGTCATTCTATCTTCGAATTCGTAACGTAAATCTATTACAAACTTACTTTTTATTTCTGACAAGATGTTACATGATGTTTGCATCCTTTTAATATAATTAATTAATTTCCAATTTAAAATGCTAATACAATTTGTTTAATTTATGTAAATAATGTTATTTACATATGCATGCTGCCATGCAATTTATAATAGTCTGAATAATAAATAGATGTGTAATAAGGACATTGTGCAATACACATGGGAATATTGAAGTGGAGTTTTAATGTATTGTGTACTATGTCTATGTATCGGATATGTGCGTGTGTGTGTATGTTATCAAGACCACATCATGACAATGAATCATAAATTCATGTGTTTGCAAAATGCTGTAAACATTTTACATACAAATCATTTGTTTGTAAAATACTGTGATAATTTTATTAAAGTATTTCACAAACAAATCAACCAATGCGCTGACTTTGTGAAGTGATATTGATAAATTACACAGTTTTGCCAATTACTAATACATGGTGTAAATATAAGATAATGATTGTTTACTATAAATCAAATGTCAGAATGTATCGGATAGCTGCATATCATCACTGCATATGTTCAATGGGATGCTTCCATGCAGGCAGCAGGCATATTATAACAGCCAGGGTGTTTTGCAGGTGCAGAAAAGCGAAATGTATTTGTTCTTGTAAACAACAACAATTTCTCTGTTTCTCATTAGTGGCAGAACTGCTTCAGTCATCATCAGTGATATTGCTGTCATCCGCTAACACATATTCTGCATCACTCTTTTCAGTGTTTTACGTCTGTCTGTTCCAGACAGAATGATCTGAAGATGGCGACAGTGAGACTGGGACATCCAAGGTGTCATCCACATTGACAGTCAGTCGAAGAAGGCATGCAGGACTGCGACGACAACTTCGCATACCCATGGTCATGATGAATATTCAATGGAACAACAATATTATCTGTAATAATTGCTGCATCGATAAAGTATCACATTGGCGACATGATCACTGGTTCTGTTTGAGTTTGACACTACACGAGTTAATGGCGTTGCAATGTGACACCCGTACTGCCATGAGGGACAATATCATCTGGTGCACTGGATCCTTTGAAAGTTGTGTTCGGTATTTGTGAATCCTTCATCTGAAAGAATGATACATATGTATGAGAGTATGTATCTTCTGTGATATACATATAAATAACAATGTTTTGACATCTTTTGTTTTCTCATTGCAGTACCTATACATCATAAAAATTAAAACTGATTAAATCAACTTATAATTAGCATTTCGGAAAGTGTTCAGGATCTAATTTTGTGTAGATGCGTAGATATGTGGATATTGTAACTATGCATGAGAAATCTAAATTGTATTGAATTATTTTGCAGGCCCCATATGGTCCTCCAGGGTCCCCCAGACTATTTTTTCCACAATTGTTAAACAAATCTACTTTTGCATGGTTGTTGCATGTGGTGGTGCTGATATACACACAAAAAATCTGTATTTTATTACATCATTCTATTACATCATTCTATACACACAACAATCTGTATTTTATTACATCATTCTATGTGCCTCAAAACACAAAGTAATGCTGGTGATTTGGTTTTTGAGAAGGTCCCTTGAAATGACCCCCAGATCAGTTTGATGTATTAGGTATCTGCTTTCTGGCTTGTCTGCTACTGCTAGCCAAGTTCATTGGTCAGCTCTTGTCTCAATGAGACTAGTACACAGTGGGCTGAGCAGGATGTTGTGTTTCAATCAGGGAACATTCATGCAATAAATAGAACATTACCTTTTCAATGGTGCATTCTGTGTAGATTCCATTATATTATAACTAACCTTCCTGGCATATTTTAATATGTGTGTATCCCGAGTCATTCAGACATCATCACAAACAAGCAAACCCACTCCTACATAAGCAACACATAAATTACATGGTAAACCAATTATACAAGCCTACTTGCACATATAAGAAAATAAAATGTGTAAGTTAGTTACGTGCAATCAGTGTTCTCCTTGGTCCAATCAGAGACAACTACTTGGCCATAGTCAAAGTCATACTTGTATTTTCAAAAAGTACAAATGTCAATTTAAGAATAAATTTGTTTACATTGGGTTTTATACGTAAGTTTCATTTGTGGGTGGGCTTTTGTCCAACCGAGTCTTTTTCGAGATATGTAAGTTTTTTTATTGCAATGTATAAGGTTTTCTAAATAGACTTCTTAGCCATTTTCCTAATAAATAATTTTGGGAAGTGATTATGGACACCTTACGGTTATCAAACACTAACTGCACAAACTGCAACTAACTGAACAATGCTGATGTCTGCGGTACTATTGAAAGCAAAATACATGCCTTATCAAAATATAATTTTGTGTTTCGTACTTTATATTCTTATTTTAGTCTTATTTTGTTATACGCAATAATACTATTCATTTCAGATTCAATATACTAGTCATGTTAGTCGATAATCATTCTACAACAGCCATGAACCCCAAACATTTTGAAGGTTTATTTAAACACTCAATTTAAAGCTGACCTCTGTTGCACTGGTTTGTCTTTTCATCATGCTCTAGCACATGATTGTGAACTGGTAAGAAATGCAAGTGCACTAGAGAGATAGTGGGGCTTTGACCAGGCAGTGATGTTGTATTGGGTATGGGTAGTCTTTTCACTCTTGCTGGGAAACACAGGACACTGCTAAGATTGTGATCTTATTGCCTAATTTGCACTAGGCTATTAATGGCAATTAGTAACAGCAGTCCTCTGCTCTACTTTGATCATGATGTTTGCAACCCTTTTCAGTAACAATGGAGGCTATGGGCTAATGTAAGGTTCCAAATGTTTTTTCACCCATGTAACTATTAATTTTAATCATGGGATCAGTGATATTACTACCTGCTGTCAGGAGACTATTCAGATCCCCAACTAAAAAATGTGTGCTTGTTTATCACTTGGAAAGCAAAACTGCAGATTCTTAAAGGTGAGATCCACATTTGGGTGCATAATGTTTTGGGCGATAAACAAAACTGTTGTCTTAGATTATTTAGAAATGTACTAATCTGTCAGTGTTTAAATATCGGATACTACCCCTGGAGGGTAGTGACTTATTATGTATGTCAAAAGAGTTGCTTAAAAATTGAAATAAGTCCATGTGTTTTGTGTATTTTGACCACATTCTACAGCAATAACAGAATGTGCATACATGAAATTATAAAATATTCTACGGATATTTTATGAATTAAAATATTAAATGTGTTCCAAGGTAATATTGCCAACTGACTTGGGTTATGATGGGTAGTGTCATTGGATAGACACATTAACATACTTAATCGTGACACTATGTTAAGTGTGATTGATTCTGTAGCATGTTGTATTGTTGTTATACTAATTATTTTATAGAAAGTTGTGCGATGCACTCATGTACATATGTTACCAGAAACAAATACAATGATACCATAATCATAATGACAATAATATTTTACTAACCTGCATGGCTGCTGCTCACCGTTTCCTACTTATCGTTCTGGTCTTTTGCTTTGAAGATATAATGCTCATAAACAATACATCCTCAGCTTGCATAATGTCAAAAACAGTGTCCTCATGTAATGGCCAAGATTAAATTGTACGCAAACTAGTGATCAACAGACAGTATTCATAAGTCAACAGCTATGTCTGCAATTCTTTGCTGTGATGTTAAAACCATGGGGATTTTTTTTACTCTACATTTTTCCAGTTCACTCAGCTGTATAAATGAGTACCTGCATGTCGATAGACAGTGGTGGATATGTGTATGAGTAGCTTTTGCGAATTAATTGTAGCATATTGCTGGATGCTTCCCAGAGAAGTTGAGATGGTATATTATTGAACAGGTCTGTCAGGGAAATAAAGTGTAAAGCGCTTTCAGCAATCCTGAGGATTGGTTACTACGCTATTTAAGATCTTACCTTTATAAATCAGCAATTAATAAAAAAAATCTTTAGTGATTTTAATCAGTTGATTTATGGGGTAAAAAAAAATTATATACACTAGTGTTTTATTGAATGCAGTTAACAGTCTAATTTAAATAATAACATAAATTTGTATTTTGCTGTTTCTGTTAATTCATTATAAATAATGCCTGTAATATGACTGTGATTCTTGACTGTTCAACAGTTGTTGACTAATTAGCGAGTCACCCTAATTTAAGTAATTAGCATATGACGACGCTAACAAACACGTCATACGCCTGATACAGTCGTAGCTGGCATTTCTTTTTATGTCATTATCTTGAAGAAAATTATTCCACCACTGTCTATGTCAAAAACATTTTGTTTACTTGTACCTAGAAACTCGAGCTGGTTCTAGCAACCAACGCACCGCTAGGTACAGCTCGCTGGCGATCTGTTGACCTAAAAAAATTCAGTGGATTTTAAACATTTTTATTTCAAATTAAATACTTCTATCTACACATAGATTTATTTTATTACATTCACATTTCTTACTACATTTAAACTTTTCTTACGTCACATTCGTGTATTATGCAGACAGTGAAATAAAACTGTGGGATTAAATTGTAGTCGTAACGATACATGACGGAACTCGTGAGTGCCGAGTCGCCGGCTTGTCACTTCCTACGCGCCGAATCACATTCCAAATAAGGAAATCATGTCCGGTTTTCCTGTCGAGTTCGACGAACTTTACTTCGTCGCTGCGTACTTATATGCAAGCAAATCAATCAAACACGGACCTGTAGCTCTGGTCGAAGCTTATGTTTTGATGTTCAGCGCCTCGTTGTGCTCGTCACATTCGAAATTAGGCTTACAATCGGCGTTCCAAAGTGACCACCGCCGACTCCGCTGAACTCGCCGCCGGCGGACACGCAAACTTCATCATCTCTAACATGCTTTTTCTACAGGAATCCTTTGTGGAAGTATGTGAAATAATGCTTACTAACAATTATGGTATATCTATTAGGCATACAGTGCATTAATGTGTTTAATTATATATGGTTTGAGTGCGTTTCGTCCGTTTTTGCGAGAGCTATGCTGCGCCGCCTATCGACACGTGCTTCCGGTGATTGTAAACAAACCCGAGTACAACCAGCAATATGGCCAGGCGGAATGGCGGCGCCCTGTGTCGAAAGTAGCTCACTTTGACAATTTATTAAAAATATACCGTGACGCTGTGCTTGTCAAATTATGGTCACTAGTGCTGTAAATTATATGTTCTTATGTTTGGGCTGTGGTTGTTCGGCCGCTTCAGTCCCCCTTTAAGAGGGGGAAACCATGTAACTTACCTGGATTTGGTGATCCCTGTATCCGGCAATTACAAAGCTAAAGCCAATAAAAGACATTATTAGCATACATTATTTGGAACACAAGATAAAAACTGATGTCGAGTGTCGCCTCTGAAACTGTTACCGGGCAGTATTCAGCCCACCTAATGTATGCAAGTTCCACAAATAATTAAGCGTATCCACAAAGATCTGCATTGTAAATAATTTATTTCCTTTTTTGCAATAATAATATCAACGTCTTCTCATGCGTCAATGTCCCCGAAGATTAAGCTCAGTATACTGAAACTGTGAGAAACAATAACAAATTATTATTATCTGTGTTGTGTGTTCTAACCTGATATGTGTGTGCGTGCGCGTGTGTGTACTCGCGGACGCGTGTGTGCGTGCGTGCTTGTGTTTATACTCATTCTATACAATAATTCGTAAAGTTGTATACTACAGTTAGGTCCATCTAGACAATGATTGTGTGGGGCCACTAACGAGCTTCAATGACAAATGTACAGCCAGTCGAGAACAAACTAGAAGTTGAATGTATAACAACGCCAGCGTTTTAAAAGATTTGAAGAGCAGAAAACGAGAAGAAGTAAGTACGATTTCTGGATTGATGCAGACAGATGTGTCAGAAACATTATTCCTCAAACATCGTACACATAGTATTATTAAAATCCGCCCCGCGAAATGAAAACATCAAAATGATCATCTAAGGTGACCAAACACCGCATGATGTATCTACTACACTGTACTATGTGTATGCACTTGTAAGGTGATCACAAAATAATAATTAATTCCTGAAACAAAACAAAGTGTGTAAGTAAATAACGCGTTTTCCACTTTACTTATCATTACTGCCACAATGAACTCCGACAGGTGTCGCCAAGAGCATGTTGCCATTATATTGGCCTAGTTATAATATTTTCATCGCATCAATGAGGCAACCTTGGATTATTGTAAACAAACACCTCATTACTACTTATCTTTTGGGATAGATATAACATTGGAATGTATCTCGTAGGCAATTCCACCTGGTTTAAAACATAATTTGAATGCTCAGTAGCTTCTAATCTATATAGATCGATGGTAGTCCTGGCCTGAGTGATGCAGGCTTTAACCTATAAACATGTTTTTCACATGCACCTTTCCATCTGTAATGTGTTCTGGTGATGATACTTTTCAAACATACATGAAATTCAGAATTATATTGACATTTGGTTATATATACAGATGACACATCGATTAATGGTCTCGCCATATGATCTCATGTATACTGAGCGATAATAGGGAACATATCATATACGACGTTGAGCTCGTCTCAAACTTATAACTAATGTTAACAGTGGGTCAAACAGGTCTCCACTATATATCTGCTACACCCGACTACATGACTCGACTACATGAAGCACTTAAGATGTGGTGAAAGATGGATCTAAATACCGTATTTCTTAAATACTGACATAACGGGCTTTGACAGACGCCATCTTTATAAATGGCGCGAATTGTTAAGTTATTGAAGGTAACAAATGAAATATTTGATATCGCTATCCAACAAGCTATCCAACAACGTCAATAACATTGCTCTAGGTGACGTAGTTTTTGAGATATGGGGACATTTGTATTGACGACCGCCATCTTCAGAAATGGCGGAAATAAATGCCATAGGAGCCAAGTAATTGTGTATTTGAAAATGGAATCTCCTGAAACATACATTGGCGTATCAAAATTATTGCTGTGCATGTCGTATTTATTAAGATACGGGGATATTTAATTTGGCAGCCATTTTCAAAAATGACCGTCGCCACGTTATGCCCAGTTTTTGAAATGTCTACCTAGTAGAACATTAAAGCCATATGTATATATTACCCAAATCAACAGTCAAACTTCGATAACTCCGAAATGTTTACGGGACTATAGGGCAGGTCCTGGACTAAGTTAAACCATATTAATATCGGCCATGTATGAAGCGTTACGGCTGAATGTGCTACACGAACGAAGCACACCATTCAGCATGATGATCAAGAGAAACGGCTTTCCCATTTTTAGAAGACCGAACTTTGAGAAGATAGAAGGCACGCAGCTGTCAAACATAAAGTCAGATGCAACACTGTTTGGTACGTTTTACTTTGCAAGCCAAGTCCTTGGAGGTGACCTCACTGTGTATTTTGCACACGAAAACCAATCTTTCCCGCCGTCTGTATCATAATTTGGGTAAATGATATTGGCCACAAAGTCGGAACCTGTTGTGTTCTTTGGTGTTCCCAACCTACCTACAATGCGCAACATTCTAGGAATACCCAACGTAGTGTTCATACATTGAATCAAGAGAGATCTTGAATCGACATTGAGGTTGGATATTGTGTGGAACAACTATTCCAGCTTGAAACTAACAGCCAGAGACAAGCGGACGTAGTGATAGAAGTAAAGGTGTGTGTGTGTATGTATTTATGTATGTATGTATGTATGTGTGTGTGTGTGTGTGTGTGTGTGTGTGTGCGTGCGTGCGTGCGTGCGTGCGTGCGTGTGTGTGTGTGTGTGTGTGTGTGTGTGTGTGTGTGTGTGTGTGTGTGTGTGTGTGTGTGTGTGTGTGTGTGTGTGTGTGTGTGTGTGTGTGTGTGTGTATGTTCTAGATGTCAATAACATAAGTAACAATATAATAAATGAACATAACAAATGTATTATCACAAACATATGGTATTTAATCGTGTCATGGCTATATTCATTATGAACGTGATGCTGCATAAGCAGTATACGGTTGTATGCAATTTAATAATAATAATATTCAATTCTTAACAAAGCAAGACAAAAACAATAGTCACCAATCGTTATGGCAAAATTGACTTTTTTTCTTCATGCCAGGGTCAATGTGTGTATATGCATATATATGGAAATGTAAGATTCAACCGTCGTCAGAAGGGTGCGAATAAGCAACAACAAAATACTGTCCGCGTTGTATATTATATGGATTTGTTGAAAGCGATTAGCTTCACGTGGTATTCCTTAACGTGGTTCACTCCGTTTATCCGAAACCACCATTGCCCAGTTTCTATCGCCCGATGCACATCAACGCCACCCCGAGTCGTATATGAAATAGTTACGAACATAATGCTATTTACGCGTCTTTTGATGACATACATCTGGTCGGGATAATGGAGATAAATTCGCATAAACAATGTAATAAGTCATGTATTTCCGTTTAATTGTATGTTTTATATATATATATATATATATATATATATATATATATATATATATGTATGTATATATATATATATATATATATGTATGTATGTATGTATGTATGTATATATATATATGTATATATATATATATATATATATATATATATATATATATATATATATACGGCTAAATATATATATATACGGCTAAATGCTGCATATGGAGACCAGTGCATATATATGACGGCCTAAACGAGACCGGCCGTATATTTGTATTTAGCTGTTTCGTCAATGATCTATAATTGAAACATTGTGTGTAATACAAATATATATTACTTGTTAAATATGTAATGATATTTTACTGAATAAAATATATACAACAAAATCGGCATACTTAGAAACTGTATGCATAGATGCCGCGCACGGGTGGCACGTTTAGACTTCCCTGGTAGGTTCCGCTACATTGCATTTTTCGACCAATGACTAACGAGCATGTGTTCACGTGCACTATCTCTGTTTACACGTACACGTGACAATGTTTCCATGTGGTTTTGCTTCTGTTTATATTGTACAGCTTGCTAAACCTAGGCACAATTGTTTCGAATTCCATGTCTACAGTCTGTAATATGAGATCATGCTCAGCGCATTTCTTCTCAATGAACTGAACAGAAATATTATAATTTGAAATAAAAATATGACAGAAATAGTTGTGTACACGCACTACGCAGAGAACAAATGTGTCACTCGGTAATCTTAATGTACATGTTTGTCGTGAGTTGTTTGCATTTCAAATAAATGATGTGTATAAAGAAATAATAAAACAAATCCATCAAGGGCTATACCACTTTGACACATTGCCATCGTGATGAGGGCGTTTATTTCGCCCTTGCTTTCACCAAGGCCTAGCTAGCTACCATCCTGTCATGTTGCTATGGTGATACTATCATCGGCATCAGACTCTTCCATGAACGCCTACCAGGTTATCACCTTGACAGGTTGTCATGGTGTTAGGATTATGTAAATCACCATCTCTTTCATCAAGGATGACAACCCTAACCTGTTGCCATGGTGATGTGGTCACCTACACTGGACGCTCTTCCTTCTATTGGCCTATTACGCAAGGCCTATGCTGAAAATGTTGTCATATGTTGATGACAAAACTGTTGTGAGTATATGTTTAAATAAATATACAAATATATATTCATATAAATGTTTAAAATATGTAAGTATCCTATTTTCTGTGTGCTACCTTTATGTAAGCCTCAATGAGCTCGAGAAATGTAGGTGATGTTTTAATTATGTACAAATCAAAGTAAATATTTAAATTGCTCTAAGTGTCTCAGAACGTTTCCTGAATAGTAATGTTGAATAGTTGCACATATCAAGCTGGGTAGTAGCATTCAACTGTCAATGCATACTATATATATGTCCATGTTTTTTGTATTAAGGGTTTCGTTCTAGGGACAACTATACTCGAAGTGAAGGTGCTAGCACAGGGGCCCTAATTTGTTTATATTAATTATATGTTCTTATGACTACATCATGTATGTTGGAGGTTTAATGCCAGCCAATTTATGTTTACTTTATTAAGATCTGAAGAAAATTGGAAAGTTCCTGCCTGCAACACGTTCAAATGGTAAACGAACATCAGTTTCAAAGTCAAATTTACTGGCAAGCAGAATTAATCGCTATATCTTAGCCAATTTCGAGGCAGCAAACTTCCCATTGCAAACTACTACTCAACGAATTCTGGACAGAAAAGCTGGCACCCTCCCTTTAAGTCGGAACTTACCAAATTAAAAATGTGTCTGTCACCAAGCCAACATATAGTGTTTGAATAAGGAACACCGGCAAGGTTGAACATGACATACCCAACACTGAAACGACGTTTCCCTAAACTGTGCAAGTGAACAAAAAAGAGATAAACGACTAACAGTGCTTTTGTATTACAACACAGTATTTTCACTGCAGTCAGTTGCAACTGTATGTTCTACTGTTAAAAAATGTGTGTGTGTGTGTATATATATATATATATATATATATATATATATATATATATATATATATATATATATATATATATATATATATAATCTGACAGGAGAAGACTACTATAACTGTGGTTTAGAAAACTTCAAGAGAGAGAGGTGGAGACTCGTCCTCCTTCACACGGCTGCCTAACATCCTATTTGAACGATTATTACTGTCTGACAAAATTGAAATTACAAAACGAGTACAACTGTTTCCAACAAGTATCAGTTTTAGTGGTGCATGATTATTACACAATAACATGTTGCATCGTCTAACAATGCCATCGTCTAACAAATGCCTTCCCCACCTTGGTTGCATTTAAGTTTTACTCTCTCCAAATCACAAGAGAGTAAGATGGAAGGAGCGGTGACCATGCATAGCATTATCTAGTCATTTCGTCGGGCAAAATATAAAAAGGTTTACATTGTTAACTCGGGCCCGGCTTAGACTGGACTGTGTGTACACCTGGATGAATTAAAGTCGGATCGACTGGTCAACATGTATCATGCCTACAGGTGGTGATGGCTGAATGCATAAAAAGGGAGGTGAGAAATAGAAACAGGAATTCGGGCTCACTATGGAGGGCAACTTCCCTTGGACCTTCAGGAAGACACATACAACAAACAACATTTAGAGTGAACTTCGAGTCGCCACCATCGTTGATATTTGAGTCACTACTGTCGTTGCCAGATGACGCCACTGTCGTCCTGCGAGGAGGAAAGAGTGTCTTGTGTTGCTCTCTCTACCCGAGGATGTGGTGAAAGAAGGGGGTGGCATATGCCAGGGTTCTTCCCCCTCCCAACATTCAACTAGTTCGATCAACAGTTAGATGTGTTGTTAAGAGGGGGAAACCATGTAACTTACCTGGATTTGGTGATCCTTCTATCCGGCAATTACAGAGCTAAAGCCAATAAAACACATTATTAGCATACATTATTTGGAACACGAGATAAAACACTGATGTCGAGTGTCGCCTCTGAAACTGTTACCGGACAGTATTCAGCCCATCTAATGTGTGCAAGTTCTACAAATAATTAAGCGCATCCACAAAGATCTGCATTGTAAATAATTTTTTTCCTTTTTTGCAATAATAATATCAACGTCTTCTCATGCGTCAATGTCCCCGAAGATTAAGCTCAAAATACCGAAACTGTGAGAAACAATAACAAATTATTATTATCTGTTTCTGTGTTCTAACCTGATATGTGTGTGCGTGCGTGTGTGTGTACTCGCGGACGCGTGTGTGCGTGCGTGCTTGTGTTTATACTCATACTATACAATAATTCGTAAATTTGTATACTACAGTTAGGTCCATCTAGACAATGATTGTGTGGGGCCATTAACGAACTTCAATGACAAATGTACAGCCAGCCGAGAAAAAACGAGAAGTAGAATTTATAACAACGCCAGCGTTTAACATATTTGAAGAGCAGAAAACGAGAGGAAGTAAGTGCGATTTATGGATTGATGCAGACAGATGTGTCAGAAACATTATTCCTCAAACATCGTACACATAATATTATTAAAATCCGCCCCGCGAAATGAAAACATCAAAATGATCATCTACGGTGACCAAACAACGCATGATGTATCTACTACACTGTACTATGTGTATGCACTTGTAAGGTGATCACAAAATATTAATTAATTCCTGAAACAAAGTGTGTAAGTAAATAACGCGTTTTCCTCTTTACTTATCATTACTGCCACAATGAACTCCGACAGGTGTCGCCACGAGCATGTTGCCATTATATCGGCCTAGTTATAATATTTTCATTATTTTATATTACACGAAATAATCATAATAAAAAAAGTTTGTTTAACGTTCAAATCGACATCTTGTTCTTGCTAGTTTAAATATCGGTAATAATTAGCCACGAACACTTACATTATGATTCTAGAATGTAAACATTATATATATATATATATATATATATATATATATATATATATATATATATATTACAATCCTTATAATTTATAATATGTCTATGTTTTATATATATATATATATATATATACATATATATATATATATACATATACATATACATATACATATACATATACATATACATATACATATACATATACATATACATATACATATACATATACATATACATATACATATACATATACATATACATATACATATACATATACATATACATATACATATACATATACATATACATATACATATACATATACATATACATATACATATACATATACATATACATATACATATACATATACATATACATATACATATACATATACATATACATATACATATATATATATATATGTGTGTGTGTGTGTTCTGATCATTTTGATTAGGTGGCGCTAGGTGGCGCCACATTCATTGTGTAGCGTAATGTTTACTTTTTTCCTTGTCATTAATATAACAGGTGATTACCATTTATTTTGACATATTTCATCCTAAGATGATGACATGCGTTTTATGTGGTTCATACCAAATAGTAGAAAAATGTGTGAGGCGCGAGATTGTAATCGTGACGCGGGAGAACCCCTGGGACGTGGACCGTCAGCCCCAAAAGTGTTTTTTGTGAAGTGTGTTTTTGTGAAGTGGGTTCTACTGTTCTGTTCTGCGATTAACATTCATCCTCTACCTAAAGACAGGTTGGTGAATTGTATATCTCCATTGTCTTACCATCTAGCTATACTGTATTGCCTGTTTGATTGTTTGTCTTAACATCAAGTGGTTATACCGTTGTTAATCTTAGTGGTATGTTGTGCTATTCACTGTTTTAGAGTATTGAACTTGTCCTTGTCATACAGATGGGCGATGATGTAATTTGTTCAGAGAATGTGCAGAATGTTCCATTTCTGATAACTCCTTAATCTAAGGAGATTGACAGTGAATGTCAAGTTAACATTCGTGCCTTGTGTGCCAGTAGAGTAATAACAAAATTGATTAAGATCTAACTTGTACATTGTGTTTATTTCGATAACGGTGTGGACGGTATATTCGCGATTAGCCGCTAGATGGTGACACTTAATTGTCAAGTTATGGTGTAGTGTTTGGTTCACCAGTAGTCGCTAGATGGTGCCACCATTTGTAGCAAAGTGACATTTGACAGTTGTTAATGTACTGTGTTGTGGGATTTTGTAATCCACTGCTAGTTTATAGATGTTGGTTATAGACAGGTATCTTAGTTTTGTATGTGGCCTTGTTGCAGTATCTAGTTCTACAACTAATACCTTTTTATTCTATAGGTTATGGCTTACCTGACAGATCAAGGTCATCTTACTGAGTACCGGTTGTTGTTTTAGGTTATTTGTTTGGTATCAGTTAATTAGGGATTAGCAAGTGTTTGGTAAAATACAGGAGTAGAGTCATAGTTTGTGACTATTGTGAATTTGTGCTTGCCATTAAACATTGCTGTTCCTAAATCTTTTTATCCTGGTGCTTGCGCTAAAACTTTGTTTATAGTATAACTATTCAGTAATAATTATTGCTGAGGCCTGACTTGTATTTAGTAAGCAGGGCTAACATTTGGTGTCAGAAGTGGGATAGGCCAAACAAAGTTTTTTTTTCATGTTTTTTAAATAAAATAGGCCAAATAAAGTGTGTTTTGTTTCTCGTCTCAATTTTTTAAATATAAAATATTTTTTTGTTTCTTGTCTCAGGCTTTAAATTATAAAATAATTTTTTTTGTTTCTTGTCTGCTTTAAATGTTATTAAACAACAACCGGGAAAGGTAGGATGGAGGATCTCCAGAACGAATTGGCGGCAATGCAGCTACAGCTCCAGCGAATGAGGGATCAGGCTGGACAACCGGCTGCCAGTGTTGTGATTCAACGTGAACGCAAGCTGCGCCACTTCAGTGGATCAGGCGACGTGTCTCTGGTAGACTGGCTGGAGGAGGCGAGGGCTTGCATCGTTGTGCAGGGCCTGACAGGTTGGGCTGCGGCAAATGTTGCCATCAGCTACCTGGAGGGAGCAGCCCGGAGGGAGATGCGGTGGCAGCCTGATGAAGTTCGCGGCAACGCGGAGCAGATCTTCTTGGCCCTGGAGGAAGTGTTCGGCGAGAAGAGCTCAACGTCGCAACTATTGCGGGCGTTCTACGAACGGCGGCAACAGTCGTCAGAAACCATTTCTGACTTTTCACATGGCCTGGTTGAGCTGGTGGACCGTCTGCAGAGGACATCACCAGGAATTGCCGACGACCGGGACAGAATGTTGCGCGAGCAACTCATCGAAAATATGCGCGACGTCCATCTACGATGGGAGTTAAAACGTTGGGTCGAGCACGACCCAACAATCACATTCCTGGCAGTACGGAAAGTGGCCCAGATGTGGGCAGATGAGGTGGAGGACATGCCTCCCAAGAAGACGAGGGCATATGTGGCCCAGTGTGACGCGGCGCCTCCTGATGCATTGGCCAAAGTCTGGGACGAGTTGGCTGCCCAGAGAAAGTTGTTCTCGGAGGGACTAGCTGCCCAACAGCACACGATGACAGACGTGCTGAATCAGCAACAACAGATTCTGTCGGCCATGGCAAGTGGCCCAGGACCGAGGTAGTTGGGTCTACCCAATGATGCCGGACGTGGAGTGGAGTGCGTCCACTGCCACAAACGTGGCCACATCCGACGCGATTGCCGGGCGTACCAGCGATCCGCCCATTTAAACTAATGAAATCCACCCCCGTCAGGGCCAGGGGGCGGATATCAATCAAGTTGCCCAAGAATTGCTCATGGGTGGGTTAGAACATATGATTGGTGATTCACCAATCATCACGGCGACGATGGCGGGTATCGAACTAGAATGTCTGGTGGATACTGGAAGCCAGGTGACAATTGGGAACGAATCGTTCTACCTGGCCCACCTGCAGCCTCGTGGCCACAAACTCACATCCGTGAGGAACTGGCTGACAATTCGAGCCGCTGATGACTTGGAATTGCCGTATCTCGGCTATTTTGAGACGGACATTGTGTTGGCTGGCACGACTGTGTGCAACCGAGCTGTGCTGGTGGTCCGAGACTGTCCCAATGGTCGTCGAGTTCTGGGGCTCATTGGCACTAATGTACTATCTGCGATACCCCAGGTGACTTCTTGCCTGAATGATTTGGGGACAAAAGGACAAGCTGCTAGAGACACAGCTACATTTGCTCGTGTTGCTGGCTCACAGCCGGTCTGTGTGCCTGCCCAGTCGACAAGCTATGTACACGCGCATGGCGGGAGAGACGGCGTGAATACCATTCTTGAGCCGTTGACACTGGACTCTGGCAATCCACTTATTTTGACAGCTGTCATCTGTGCCAGTACCTTCCCTGTGGCTGTTGTCAACACTACCCAGAGTGACATGTGGCTGAAACCGCGGACCCGACTTGGCATTTTACGACCCGTACAAGTCCTAGGGACTAGAGACTTGCAAGTCGAGGTTAACAACAGTGAGATTGTTGTGAGCAATCAGTCGCTGCTTGACACCCAGTCACCGGAAAAGATGGACACACCCCAAGTGCCACTTGTTGACCTGTCCAACTTTCCCGGCACGAGTGATGAGTTGCAACAAGTCACACAACTCTTCAGTCGCCATGCTAATGTGTTCGCCAAATCTGATGATGACTTAGGATGCACTGAAGCTGTACAGCACCGCAATCGTACAACAGATGATACTCCTGTTGTAATGCCCTATCGGCGAATACCACCGACACACCTGGAAGAAGTGAAAGACCACTTGCAGAAGTTACTTCGGAATGGCTGTATTGTAGAACGTCGGAGTGACCATGCCAGTGCTGTGGTGCTAGTGCGAAAGCGCTCTGGAGCACTGCGACTGTGTTGCGACTACCGAGCATATATATATATATATATATATATATATATATATATATATATATATATATATATATATGTATATATATATATATATATATATATTATAATTATTATTGACAATATGTATATATTATATATTATATCACATATAGCCTAAGCAATTATTTTTTATAATAAACAATATTAATTTTCTTACAAATGCATTATATATATACTTATCTTACCATTTCACATGAATCAGGTTTTGTTAAAATATTGAAGCCAGATTTATCGCGGAGGCCTGACAGAGTGTCGGGTTCATTTGTAAGTAATTGTATTAATTGCAGCAGCCCAATATAATCCACAGGAGGAACCATACATTACAAACATTTAACTTAGACAGAAATGTTATATAGTCCATTAATATAATTGGTATGCCGAAATGTATCAAGGAGGAGTGGAAGGGGCCAATTATCAAATGACGGTTTGTTTGTAAAATTAATCACGGAAGGGGACTACAATATAGTGTACTCCTCTACTAAATAACCTTTCTTAGATTTGTACCGAACAATTGAACATTTTCAATTATTTTCTAATATTACAGAGGCGCTAAGAATAAAAACAAAAAACACTGAAAGCGTATGTTGGCTATTTGTTGTCTATTCTAGCAGGAATTAGCATACCTTCTTTTTAGAAACTACAGGAAATGTACCTGAGAGAAATGGCTCAAACGATGTTTCTAATTTACATGTGACGTAAAACATAAGAAACTTATAATAGTCGGGGCGCACGGGTCCAAATTTTGGAGGTAGTGGACACCTCGTGCTATTTTTGGTTGTCGTGTATTTTATTAAACATCAAACCCTCCCGAACAATATTCCAGAGGGCAACCTTCTCAAATAAGTGTACCTCACTCCGAAAATTGCGTTTATATCCATGCCCTTAATGGCCCAGTTGTATACATTTCTCTTTCCCCATTTTCACAGTAACTGTATAACAACAAATTTAAGTGTAGTATCAAATAATCAGGAATGACGAGAACTATTACTTATGGCAATAGCTTTTTGATACGTTTATTTTTCAAGATGCCAGATACAAAACGTTGGATAAAATAACGATAAATCAGTTCGGTTTCCCAGTTCACATCACACAAAAGGAGTTAATCCTTAACCTTAATATGTAATCAATATACTTATGTAATATATCAAAATGATGAGCATTCAATTACCTACTGAATACTGCAAAGCAATAGTAAAATAGTGCTACGTTATACGTAATCACGAGCCAAACATCTACCCCACCCCCTAAGTGTTGCGCAATCGTGACGTGACGCAAATCGGAGTAGATTTCATTGATTGTATCATTTTCACGTTCCTTGGGGTAACATACACTATTAAAGACAGAGTACTGATACATAATCTACTGCTGGTTATTAATGCGATGTTTGTTAAGAGAACATAAACTTATGATAACATTATTCGAAAATAAAAACATACCAAGGTGGTATTCAATCACATCTTAAAGATTGTTCTGAGTCACCTGTGTCACTCTTGTCACAGCCATTGTTTTCAACATTTGGTATCGTTCCGTTTGCACTTGCAAGCAGCACAACGCGGCACTTGGCATTTAGCGCAAGAACAATTACAAGGGCATTTGCTGGCGACACGTAACTTGTATGCCATTGTGAAAGTTCTGATAAAGGCGGCACCGACAAAGATACTGGTTCCAAATGTGTAGAACCCGTCTTCCAACCGACATCTAATAATTTCTCCTCCATCTTCAAGTTGGTCTCTTTCAGCACAGCTGTCAACCTCAAGCTTTACAGCCTTGACGCATCGATCCATTTGACTCAAACAAAGCTTGCGGTACCTTAGAACATTCATATTCTCCGACGGTTTCCTCCAGATTGACATTTTCCACAATACCGTTCTGGTGAAGAAGGCGTATCAGCATGACAACTTCATTGATCAGCTGCTACGTCTGCTTCTGCAGCACAGTAATATGTTATTGATGATGCAGTTCTTCCAATATGCTGTCACGTACCCTTTGGATTTTGAGTTGTCATTCAAATATTTATGGAGCTCAGTTTTGCAAATATTTTCCAGTTTCCAGAGTTTTCATGACAGTTACAGTGGCTCCCTGTTTCGTGGCAATATTTAGTATGTTGCTGGAGTCTACCGTGACGGGATTGATCATGTGCTGTTTTATGCATGCTTGATTGGTCATTTCCTGGTTTCCATCTTCGTGGGATTGTTAGACTGCAGATGGTTAATCGCTTCTTTGAAATGGAACGATACCTCAGATGACACAGGGTTTGTGTAATGCTACTTGGTTCGTACTTTAGCATCCAGGGCTATTTATGTAAGCCCACTCGCACTTTCCTTCACATCTATGCTTTATGTCTGCCCATGAGCTATGTCAGAAGTGATACATTTGAATGACTCAGCTTTTTTCGCACATCATATTGACCTTTCATGAAGTACTGATATACATATGATGCTGGGTTCTTCAAGTTGTTCATTTCCTTTAGGCACATTGGCAGCGAATAAATGTAGTTGTGGTGACCAGCAGCAACAACAAATGGGAGCATGTTATTATACTAAACCAAATTTTCCCATTTGTCAAATGCACCCGTGCCTTCCGTAGTCATTTGTTTTCAAAACCTTTGTTAGCCGTTCCTTGCTTACACAAACCAGTTTCTATAAGGATAAGACTCCACATCATTTTTCCAACTGCGCCCAAAGCGTTTACAGTGAGATGAAACTACACACATGACAATAAGATGCCAATGTCATCACCAGGGGAAGCTTGCTCCCGTAGCCCATATGATATATCGTGCAACGCCTGATCAGCCATAACTACTGTGTGTTTCACCCCAAACTTATTGGCCAGCTTTGCTGCATATTCTAAGCGGATCTATTTGAACAGAATGGATCACTAAGCCATATATAAAGCATGTGGCTGGCACTGTTGACGCCAGTGTTGTGTAGAAAGCATTCCAGCATTGATAGTGGTTGCTTCCGAGCTCTACTTTCTTTATGGATGACGAACGGCAAAATTGCCATGCCACAATCATCAACTGAAACTATTGATCACATATAGGTTGCAAATATACAGTAGTCATCTTTTCAAGTAATTTGGCTTTAAGCTTTTCGCACAAAGAAATGTAGTGTGGTTCAATTTTAGAAGGTATGGCGCTCGACAACAAAAAGATTCAATACGTTATGATGATAACAGTGCGAAATTCTTCGTCCTTGCCGTCACCAAATTGTTATCTTCAACAATCAAAATAGCTTATGCAGACGAGAAGTTACCGTTTTTTAGACATTGTCAAATATAGTGATGTCACATACCAAATAATTGGTAATCATAAGTGTCCGTTGTGTTTATTTTGTTAGTTTCGTATTTGTTGTCATTCAAACATGATAACATACCTCATGTATCTGAAAACAAGAATACGTTATATTTAATTTACTTATTAGACGCAACGTATTTATATATTCAAGTTATTCCAGATATGATGTTAAAATCTAATGTCAAACCAAAATTAGGTGGAGAAGTATACACTGTATGTTGATTCTAGAACAAGTGATGTTCAAATGTATTTTACAATTGTATGGTATAAATCAACCGAGAAATGAATGGGGATACCTTTGATATGTTCACTCATTATATAGCTTGAATATGTAGTAAGGTGACTAAGGTACATTTATATGAAATCGACGACAAAACGGACATGTTTTTCTACTTATTCTTCAATTGCTTGTTTCTCGTTGCCTTAAAATATATACATTTTTATAATATATTTGTGGTCTGTATTCCTCTCAGCATTACGGATATATTTTGGTACAGAGACTTGCTAATTTCATTAAATAAACCATGAATATATCATAATTAGCCATTGTGACTTAACAGTCATTCCGACACCTTCAGGCCTGAATTTAAGTTTAATTTTCAAGTGCCGTGTTGTGTTGCTTGGCCATACGATGGGAAAGATGTCAAATATGGGCGAGTAATACCTGTTTGAATTCTTGTTGAAAATAATGGCTATGACAAGAGTGACACAGATGACTCAGAACAATGTATAAGATGTGATTGAGTAACACCTTGATATGTTTTGTATTTCGAATAATGCGTGTTATCATAATTTTATATTGCCTTAACAAACATTGCATTAATAACCAGCAGTAGGATATGCATCAGGACTGTCTTTACTAGTGTATTATTACACTAAGAAACGCGAAATTGATACAATCAATGAAATCCACTCCGATTTGCGTCACGTCACGATTGCGCAACATTTAGGGGGTGGGGTCGTATATATAAATAGAACACGCCACTACTACAAGATCACTTGGTCACTATCAGTTGACACATGATACTTTGAAGTCAACATGCCCGGTGACAGCCAGGCTATAGCACGGCAGAAAGGCCACTGCAGTGCCTGTATATACATAGGACTGCACCAAGTTTTCTACATAATTATCACATTATTTTTTTACTGACATCAGTTAGCCAGTGTTGTTTAATTGTGTACAATGTGCTCAAACAGTTGCCTCTCTGATGTGCCAGTATGAAACAAAGCAACAGGCTTATACTTAGTATACAGTGTCTCGCTGTGTGAGGGGTGAGTACAGCTTAGTACTATTTAATTTGTTGTTCTACCAGATCCACAATTGTTGTGGTGTTTTTTACAAAAAAAGTCATTTAAAAATCAACCAACTGAAGTCCGTCCTCCAAAGACATTGGAGAGAACACCCACACCTATATAATTAATTACAATTTTACAGATTAAAAAACAGACCATGCAAAGTAGATGAGAGAATAGGGAAAACAACAACAAAACAGAGCTGCCAACATTACTAGCAACAACAGTAGTTGAAAAGGTAGAAAAGTAGTAATATTAAGATAGTGTCAATAGTAATAACAATAAATAAATAAAATTAGACAAACTACAACAAAACAGCAGGGATGTCATGGTAACAGGTTTCCTTAAAATGACCACAGTTTCACTTTGGTCGGCATTCAGGGTTTTTTTTCATCTGGAAATCTGCAGAAGGCAGTACCCATTATCAATAATTAGTAGTCATAAAATAGTACCATATTATAATTAGGCTATTAGATTAATATAAAAGATGTCACACTACGACTATGCACTGTAATATTATTAAAAATCGGTTTGGTACATAATTCATCTAACATGTATTATTGTTGATCAATTTTCATATGACTGTAATGTCTTAAAACTATTCATTTCCTAAATTAATGGCAGTGGAACATAAATATGTTCGCAGACTATAACCTAAGCTATATATTGTATAACTGAGATTCTCACATGTGGAAAGAGACTCTGGATCCTGTTTTCTGTCGGTTGGTACAGTTGTACGCTACACAGGAAATAACCATACTTGCTAGTTCATAATGACTGTTGTAGCCAGCATGTCCCCAAATGGATTAACGTTGTTCACATCAGTGTCAACCACCGAACTGGCCAGAGACAGAGTAGCCATCTGGGATATTGACCTCAGGCTAAACTCATTTCCAGGTCACAACCCTTCCCCTAATGACTATATAAGCTGGAGGCTACAACCCATCCCACTGAATCATTATTCACATAGCCGAGGAACCACAGTGACCAATATTTTGATCCCTACCCCAACACAGTGATTCGAACCAACTCAAAATATTCAACAGCTGGCCCTGCTGGTCTACACCAGAAATTAATCATGAGCTGTCTTATATGGCCTAGGGCTAGGGGCACAACGACACACATGCAAGTAAAAAAATTCGTCTTAGCAGCCTTTTTTGACATTTATTGCGTTGCTCAACAGTTCTATTCTATATATCCTGCCAGTGAGTACGGCACTTTCTGCCGTGCTATTGAATTATCGCCAGTGGTCCACGGCGGCCTCAGTGCAGCGGGCCAGCTTGTCACTCTAGTCTATAGGGGAAAGATTAATGATCTAACTCTGTGGGTGGGATACATGTTCGGCTCGTGATTGCGTATAATATAGGACTATTCTGTTACTGCTTTGCATAATCCAGTAGGTAAATGAATGTACATCATTGTGATATATTACATAAATATCTTGATTACATATTAAGGTAATTATAACTCCTGTTGAGTGATGTCAACTGCGAAACCGAACTGATTTTTCGATATATTGTCCAATGTTTTGTACCTGGCTTCCTAATAAATAAACATATCAATACGATATTGCCATACATATTAGTTCTCGTCATTCCTGATTATTTGATAATACAATTAAGTTTGTTGTCATACATTTACTGTGAAAATGTGGAAAGAGAAATATATGCAGCGCGGCCATTAAGAGACCACATAAGCCTGAATGTAAATGCAATTTTCGGATTGAGGTACACTGACTTCAGAGGGTTGGCCTCCGGAATATTATTAAGGAAGGTTTGAAGTTTAGAAAACGACTGGGCAACCAAAAATAGCACGAGGTGTCCACTTCGACCCCCGTGCGCCCCGACTATGCACGAATAACAGTTGGAGCCTAAAGAATTCAAAGATAAACTGAAAAAGTAAACAAACAGCGCGTGCACGTAATTAGCCCGATTACATCACATGCCTGTGTTGCATATCACCGCCCCCTATCGATCCTGTAGGCGCCCCATTTTACTAGTTATTCCCATTTTGTGTCAAAACATTACGTCAATCCAAAATGAGGGGTGACGTATATGTTAGTTCAAAAACATGTGATGTGCTGATACATTTTTACAATGCCGTGGTATATAGCAACAGAGGAATGAATGGGGATCATTTTGATATGTTAACCATATATTTTGAATATATATTAAGAGAACTACGGTAAACGTTACATGATGTCGATGACGAAACGGAAGTGTTTATTTTAACATATTGCTGAATCTGTTGCCTTAAAATGTACATTTCAATAAGATATTTATTGTGTTTATGCTCCTCTGCAATACGAATAGTTTGCCATAAAAACTAGCTTTGTAGCCCTAAACAAACTATGAGAAAAACAAATTGCAATTGTAACTAAACGGCCATTCCGACACCCTATACGTCTGAATTTAAGTGCGATTTTCGGAGTGAGGTACACTGATTTCAGAGGGTTGCCCTCTGGATTATTGTTAAGGAAGGTTTGAAGTTTAGAAAACAACAGGGCAACCAAAAATAGCACGAGGTGTCCACTTCGACCACCGTGCGCCCCGACTATAATGCGTAGAAAGTTAAAACCGAAATGTCAGAATATTTGAAGAATGGCCCTTATGTGCAAATATATGAAGAGTAGTTGTGCATCCGTAAAATCGTATTGTAGGCAATCTGTCTTATCTGTTCGACTTCATTATAGCTTCGAAACTATGCAAGTTCAGCTCTCCAGCATAGCGCAGTCAACGTGGACAAACACAAAAGAATCAGGCACCACAGCTTAGGATAGATTTTTATTGAAGACAGAACACCCGCACCGATTAAAAACACATGTTGGTATTAAATCATGATGATCTGTACGTCTATGGTAATATCAGTTTATATAGTTATTGTGAAAATGCGTTGGCAGTAGTTAGGTTCCTGTGATATGACATTATTAGTGAATTATAGTTAGGTGTGTCCCACTAAAGGCATTTAAAATGATACACTAAAGTGCTGTCTCCACTGTATGACATCCGATTATTCTGAGGAAGGACCGATTAAAGTAGTTCTTCAATAATCTAAATGACTTTTGTCATAACTAGATATCCGGTTATCAGGTGGAGGGACGATTACATTACTCATAAATTCCTCCGGTTGACATCCGATCATCCGGGGGAAGGTCCGATTAAAGTAGTGTTTCAATCATCTTAATGACTTCTGTCATAACTAGATATCCGGTGGAGGGACGATTAAATTACTCATTAATTCCTCTGGTTGACATCCGATCATCCGGACGAAGGTCCGATTAAACTAATTCTTCAATCATCTTAATGCCTTCTGTCATAAGTAGATATCCGGTTATCCTGGGAAGGGACGATTAGGTTACTCACGTTTATTCTCGCACGGTTTTATTCACATTAATACGATATATATATATATATATATATATATATATATATATATATATATATATATATATATATATATATATATATATATAACAAAGTGTCATGGACACCGACGAACAAAAACATTGAGGGCTATTGTCTGGTCTTGCCCGCAGAAAAGATCAGGTTTCGCAATCTGGTTAGTTATGTATGAACGTAACGTCCCATTGTGTCTACTTTTGCTCAAGTCATTCACCCATTGTCCGAGCTCATGTTACGTACATAGGTAGGTGCGTGCGTACTTGCATACATGCTTGCATACATGCTTGCATACATGCTTGCATACATGCTTGCATACATGCATCCATACATGTATACATGCAAACACGCGTACATGCCCACACACGTACACAAGTACGCACGAACGTACGTATATGCACTCAAATGTACACAAGACCGCACGAAAGCACAAACACAACACAGGAATTCACGTACATAGGCACACACATTGGTAAGCACACACAAACACATTTCCACACATGCACACATACAAACATACACACATACGCACATACACACATACACACATACACACATACACAGATACACACATGTACACATGCATACAAGCCCAAATGCACACATAAACACATGTATATATATATGTGTGTGTGTGTGTGTGTGTGTGTGTGTGTGTGTGTGTGTGTGTGTGTATTTATGCATGTGTGCATGTGTGTGTATATGTGTATGTGTGCATGTGCGGATATGTGTTTGTGTGTGTTTGCGTATTTGTGTGGGTATGTACGTGCGTGTATATATATATATATATATATATATATATATATATATATATATATATATATATATATATATATATATGCATGTGTGCATGTTTGTATCTGTTTATGTGTGTATTTGTGCAAGTGTGGATATGTGTTTGTGTGTGATTGCGTATATGTGTGTGAGTTCGTGTGTTTGTGCATACGTGCAGTCTTATGTACATTCGATGGTATATACGCATTTTCGTGCGTACATGTGTACGTAGGTGGGCATGTACGCGCGTATGCATAGATACATGTATGCATGTATGCAGATATGTATGTATGCATGTATGTATGCATGAATGTATGTATGTATGTACATATGTATGTATGTATGTATGTATGTATATATGTATGTATGTATTTATGTATGAATGTATGTATGTATGCATGCTTTTTATTATTATTATACATGTATGTATGTATGTATGTATGTATGTATGTATGTATGTATGCATGTATGCATGCATGCATGCATGTATGCATGCATGTTTGTAAGTACGCACGCACCTACCTGTGTATGTATTATGAGCTCAGACAATGGGTGAATGACTTTAGTAAAATAGACACAATGGGCCATTACGTTCGTACGTAACTAACCAATTTGTTATATTGCGAAACCTGATATGTTCTGCAGGCAAGACCAGACAATAGCGCAGGTGACAAACGTTGCGAGTTTTAAGCAATCAACCCAAGCAATGAGATTAATTAATGAGTAATGCAATACACATGATATCGGATGTCGTGTCATTCACGTCGTTCAGTGTTTGAAGTGCAGACAATATTGTCGACGTTCATTTCGAAACGCGACATTTTCCTCAACCGAATTAACGGGAAACAAAGAGGTTTACCTGTGGATAGGATTGCAATTTTAACGTGATCAAAGTAGCCAACCTGGAAAAGTATTATAGTGTGAATACCTTTCACCAAATTAAATAAAGTATATTCAATAATGAGTATATAATATATATATATATATATATATATATATATATATATATATATATTTATATATATATATAAACACATACATACACACACACATATATATTATATATATATATATATATATATATATATATATATATATATATATATACATGTATGTATGTACGTATGTATGTATGTGTGTGTATATTTTCAGGCATGCATGTGTGCATGTGTGCATGAGTGCATGTGTGTGTGTGCAAGTTTGGATATGTGTTTGTGTGTGCCTGCGTATGTGTGTGCGTATGTACGTGAGTTCGTGTGTTTGTGCATATGTGCGGTCTTGTGTTCACGTGATCGTATATACGTACGTTCGTGCGTACGTGTGTACGTATGTGGGCATGTCCGCTTGCATGCATGTATGCAGGTGTCGTAGATGTTGCGCTTCAGTCGTTTGAATCACATCTATCTTCAAGGACTCAAACAGTGTGCCTAGACCAGACCAAGTCAGACCCATTGGAGGTGCTCCAGGGAGTGCCACAAGGGTCTGGTCTTGGCCCAGTTCTGTTCACACTCTACACGGGACCCATCGGGCAAATAATTAGACGGCACCGTCTTGACTTCTAACTCTTTGCTGATGACTCTCAATTGCAAGTGTCATTTAAGATCAATGGCACTAATGACGAGACCATTGCACTTGCACGCATACAAGCATGTGTTAATGAATTGAAAGCATGGATGATTCGTCATCGGCTTCAGCTTAATGACAGCAAGACTGAAATACTGGTAATCACAACACCAAGTTCGGTTGGTAAGCATAACCAGACTGATTTTGTCGTCGGTGATAGCATCCTCAAACCAACTACCGTCGCTCACAACATGGGAGTTATGTTTGACAGTGCGTTCAATATGAAATCCCAAGTGTCGAAGTTGTGCCAGACAGCTTATGACCATCGACATAGAATTCGTTCAATAAGAGATTGCCTGATACAGCACGCTACTGAACTCTTGGTCCACGCCCTCGTTATATCGCGAGTCCACTACGGAAACAGCCTCCTCTACGGCCTACCGGACCTGTTATTAGACAAACTGCAGAAAACACAAAATGCAGCAGCTCGAGTTGTGGTGAAAGCTAGGCGCTACGACCGCGTAACACCAATTTTAGAGACCCTACATTGGCTCCACGTGCGAAATCGCATTCAATACAAGATCATACTAACAACGTACACAGTCGGCGCCTAGGTACCTCTCCGGTCTGCTCGAGTTCTACCAGCCAATAAGAACATTGCGATCGTCAACCCTACCGGTTGCACACAAGGCACATCTCGCCAGTTCCATGATCGAGCGTTCTGCATCGCTGCTCCTCAATTATGGAACGATCTACCACGCAATATGCGAACATATGATTCATTACACCAGTTCAAAGGACTCCATAAAACTTATTTATTCAAAAGAGCTTTTTACCCACGAGCATTGTCTAAATTGTTTAGTTTTTAGGATATACTTATTTATTTATTTTTAATCCTGAGCTGCTTTTAGTACTTTTACTTTCATAATATGCACTATTGTTATTATTATAAGCAATGTTTTTTAATTATAAAATTATAATAATGTGTATTTTTATGATAATTTATTTCTATATTTTACGCCATGTTTTTACGATTTTTAAATAAGTTTCTTTCTATGATTTGCTGTAACAGCGCCTTCGAAGAAAGTAACTTCGATATATGACGCTACATAATTGCTTTTATTATTATTAGTAATATTATTATTATGATTATACATGTATGTATGTATGTATGTATGTATGTATGTATGTATGTATGTATGTATGTATGTATGTAGGTATGTATGTATGTATGTATGCATGCACGCATGTAAATACGCACGCATCTACCTATGGATGTAGTCTGAGCTCAGACAATGGGTGAATGACTTGAGCAAACGTAGACACAATGGTCCATTAAGTTCGAACAAAACTAACCAATTTGTCAGATTGCGAAACCTGATCTTTTCTGCAGGCAAGGCAAGACAATAGCGCAGGTGACAAATGTTGTGAGTTGTAAGTAAGCAACCCAAGCAATGAGAATAATTAATGAGTAATGCAATACACATGATATTAGATGCCGTATCATTTACGTCGTTCACTCTGTGAAGTGCAGAAGATATTGTGAACATCTTTTTCATTTCGAAACGCGACTTTTTTCCTGCTAGTCCGTGTTTGCTTACACTTGTGCGTGCATGCATGCATGTATATGAGTATGTATGTATTTACAGGAAATGAGTGTGCATACATGTTTGTAAGTATTTATGTATGTATGCGCGTATGCGTGTATGGTGTCATACAAAATATTTCGCTTAACGTTAATAATTTTTAATACATTTTAAAATGTGCATCAGATGGATGCTAGAGTAGCATTATAAGATGATCAAATGTCAATTGTATTATATTTTGACGGAGTACGTAGTTGGCCGGCCATTTATTCTATAGGTAATGCCATGTAACACGGTTTCTTTTAGATTAGAATATATTCCAGAATATAAATTTGTATATGAGAAACTTAGTAATATATAGAACGAAAGTCAGAAACGAATATGCTTTCGAACAGGTTTTAGGATAAATGCATACAAAGGATTATTGGTCAGACATTCTCCAAGTGGTAGGCCTAAAATAACGATATATATATGTGTGTTTTGTAGTCGTCACCAAGTCCAAGTCAATTCATTTAAATAATATAATATGAATATTTAGATTCATAACTGACATCGTTTCTAAATAATATTCCTGAAGTAATGAAGTGCGCAGTCGTAAGCGCACCGTAGGCGAAACGAAATTATTTCTTCCAAACTCAAATAAACGCGTTATTTCGAAGAACTTTTGGCACGTGGTTTCGGCAAATTAAATGTCTACGTGCACCAATTTGAATCGAACACGGAAATACTTAAATTATTTATCCATATAACGCACACCATAGAGCTCACACAGGTACAAAACGAACGAAATGCAGCTATCAGCGATATAACGCATACTACATACCGAGGCAACAAAGAGCTAGACGAACGAAGTGCAGCTATCAGTGATATAAAATGCATCATGAAAACATATTTCGCCGAAAAGACTACCTCTGATGCAACAAAAAAATGCTAAATGCCGAGGTGTAGCGATTCCAAATGACCTAAATTTCCCATTCCGCAAGTACGCAACGTGTCGATTAAAAGGCTTTCGTTTGTTATAAATCGTTATAATTTAATATGTCGCCGAGGCAACCAAAACCCCTCCGACGATTCCAAAATATTTTTTCGACGAGTCCAAGGATTTCGCCGACGTGTCCAAAATATTTCGCCGACGCCTCCAAGGATTTCGCAGACGCGTCCAAAAATATTTCGCCGACGCATCCAAAATATTTCGCCGAAGAGTCCAAGGATTTCGCCGACGCGTCCAGAGATTTCACCGCCGACGTCGTAACGCTGTAACACGATAACAACTGAAACACGATTAACAACATGACATATGTAAAAGCAATACACATTCTTATGTTGACTCCACACAAAAAGGTCACACAAGCGGTATTTTAATTGGGGTCCTTATTAAATTCATAGCAATATGCCAATTTATCTGACCAGAGACAACTCACGGACGATACAAATGATCCGGTAAAATATAACTAGCCTTGTTGGTCTGACATATTTCCAATAATCTTCACTAGAGATTCCCATAACAAGTACAACACCAAACAGACTTGTTCAGTCGCTACATCGGTAAGAACACAAAATATGCTGCATTTTCTTACTATTCCTTTGTGGACATGCCCATCACAGTCATCAAATCCATAACACAAAGCCATAACTCATTGAACCAATTTCAATACGTAATGAGTTACAGTAAAGATGAGGAAAAACAACTAATAGGAACAAAACCAACGTATTTTTATATGAACCCATATGCAAGCGATATCATGTAATCGGAACATTTCTCCAGAATCATCTTATTTC
>OZ024865.1:6517011-6587011 GCA_964017155.1 Oasisia sp. SBJ-2009 | reverse complement strand
ATCATCCGCAGCACAAAACTCAACACCACGAAGGAACATTGGCTACTCAGAGACATTTTAATTCGGATGTGTTTGCACTCATGTGTTTCAGCAACTAGTAAAACTCCCTTCAAAACTTGCACAACATACCCAGTACCTCTCCATTAATAAAGCTGTTATGTTGTTGTTTACAGTTGAAAATGTGAACACTAGGGTTGTCAGTTCCCCCCCCCCCTCCCTTCCACTGCTATGGTGGTTTTTGGGGAGGGGAGACATTGACTAAGATATGCTTTCACATATACACTTTTTGTACAGTCTGGCTACAATGTTACGTCTGTATATAATATGGAAAGGTTTGAAAACAATTCTACTGAGAGCAAGTGTAGTTAGACACTATCACCCTCACCCTCGTTGTGCATTGTTAGTCTGCATCAGACATAAGGAATCTTTTAACGAGGCAAGTCATATTTTCAGCACAGTTTATTTCCACACAGTCTCATTGTCATTTAACAATGTAACTCCCACACGACAATGCCACAACTGACAGACCCATCAGGTGACATACTGCCTAGCAACAGGGTCCATCGAGCTTACAAAAGGCCGACGCACAGGGAAAGGTATCATTTCGTCATACATATTATAGAAATTCTTGCCTCAATGCCAAATGTCTTCTCGACCAAGTTACTTTAGTGAGAACCATATGTAATGAACGTACTACATAACATATACACCAATTGCCAGACAAAACTTGAATGAGAGCACTTGTGACATTTTAATTGCGACATTAGTTTCTTTCTCGATCTGTCAATTTGACAATGCGGGTTGGGAATTACACTACATTGTAATTATCATACCTGTATCAGTCCACCATCAGGCATGGGTCTAGGGGCTTGGGAACACACATGGGTGAATGGGGGAAATGTTGTGCATCCAGTGGGGTACCACCGAACACCCTGTCTTGCTTTCAATGAGGGATCAGTTGGATGATTAGGGGGAGCTCCAAGGGGGTGTTTGTCTCCCCCTTTGGTAGCATTCTACCCCTGTCCCTGATCATAGTCACTGTGTGCTTCTGACACAGTGGTATCACAGGTGAATGTTTCTGTGTCTAGAGTAAACATCAGCAAGAAATGGCAGACACAAGCCAACCTTTCTAAGGTGATTCATACTGGCAATACAGTTTGTATTAACTGTTTCTATTATTAAAATACCTACCATAAACACAAATGTAACAATTTGTGCAATTACTTGCTGTAAAACGTCTAATAAAAACAACATGAAAACCACTCTTTTGGCACCACAAAAACAAAACATTATTGTCGCAGCATCCAGTCCTTGCTGCCTTAGGATTGTTAAAATGTTTAACTAACGGCCAGATATTGTTAAACAAACACCATCTGAAAATATCTGAGAGGCATTCGGCGTAGCCGAATGCCTACGCTGCAATCAATATTCATACTATTCATGAACACTGATTTCACCACTGTCTATAGCCAGGTATTCATTCACACAGCGTAAAGTGGAGCTATGCACATTGAACCAAACTGCCCAAGATTTCACATAGCAGCACAAAATTGAAACAGGATCTCTTAAGTCCAATGCTGTAGACACTGAAGGTTAAGGGTCACATGAAATTGTTCAGTGTGTGCTTATGTGCACCCTCACAAGCCAGGGCTAGCGGCCAAATAAACTAACCATGCGAGACCCTGTATGATAAGTGCAGAATTTAACCAATCAAACTAGTTTATTGGCTTTGACAGTCATGACTCCATCACTGGTGAGAACAGCAAACATATCCCCAATTTGAAGACGGATAAATAATTTCTGGAAATTGCAGTATAACGACAATATAATGCGGAATGGTTTTGTCTGTTCAAATATTTTGTTTTACATACCACAAATTGCATGTAACATGAGCAGTGTGTTGCTGATACAACATAAAATTACATCACATGACTGGAGGTCATCCACACTCCTCATGGCCGATTTCATGGGTTGAGCTTAAATTCAGAGTTTTGCAAAGGCATCAACCAGGGCTACTGATGTAATCAGTTGCAGTGACCCATGGCGTGTAAGGGGAAGCTTGTGTTTACTCTACAAAGACTTAAAGCGACATGGTCCGTTCGTGGCTTTTTATGTTTATTGCAAAATCATGTTATACGGTATAAATTGTACCTAATATAGCGTAAAGACAGTCAAAACATGTTTTCATGTACCATTTAGGGGTTGAAAATAGACGCAGTAAGGGGTGCTTAACTCTGTTTACACATCGACCACGAGGCGTTTTCGAAACCGTTGTAGGCGTGGCTAAAAGCACAGAAGGAAATGCATGATCGTGCGATACAATATCACGTGAACACAAGTTGACGCCACTAACGCCGCACCCAGCCAGGTGCACAGCTCCCAGTTGGTAAAGGTCAAAGGGTGGGTGTCACTCGCGGGAATTTGAGTGACAACGTATATAAATATTCGACGTTTTTCATTACGAAGTCAGTTCTGTTTCGATAAAACATTTATTGACGGTCAGGATGCTACAATAGTTATAACTTATACTGATTAACATGATTTTGCAATAAAAAAAAACACGAACGGACATGTCACTTTAACATTCACATAGGACACACCTGGTCTGCTTTACTGGCATCTCAATGGACTAGTTACAGGTGTAAATATCAGATGAGTATGATAAATGAATCTTACGTTGTTGTTGCCATCATATCAGGGTTAGGTATGACATGACCGTTTACACTGGCCATGCAATGTTACACTTTGATGTATTCACTGACTACACAGACCACTTTTAAGCAATTTTTAGACACACAAAATGGCTCTAGTTACACTCGGAGATGTGCCACATTTTCAATAAATCATGTTGTCCTCACATTTCTATAAAAATCCTGACTGCTGGACACTGTTCAATGACCTCTTAACCCCCTCCCCCAACCCCCCAATTGCTATAAATTGGACACCAAATTGTGGAGAGTAATATCACAAAGTTAATGCAGGCTGATCTTGTACAAAACCACAATTTCTAAGTTACATAAAAACATTTAAATATCCAGTGACAAGACAGGACTGGTTGTGACATGAATTAGAAGTGGAAGAAATATACTATGGTACAACAAAAACCAATAAAATAGGATGGAAAATAATTGATGGTCTGGATTATAGCAAGTAGGCTGGCAAAGACAAGGTAAATACAATTGTGAGGAAAACTTATTTTGTTTTGTTATACATAGTTTTAGTAATGATTTAACTAGTATTGCTATTATTACAATACATTATTATTTCTAACATAATATTATGTCGTGTATATCAGTATATGTAAAAAACTATAAATAATTGAGTGTGTCGCTGTAGGAAATTAAATATTATTATAAGTTATGTTCTGTCAGTGCTGATGTTATTACAAGTTAACAAAACTAATGGATTCATCAAAGAAGTTCACACATCTGGCTACTGTCTGTAACAAACACTTCATGTTGACACAACCAATACATACTATAAAACAACAGGTGCAATCATCATCATACTGTAACACTCACAATCACACTCACACACACTGTGTGTATGCATGCATGCACGCACGCACGAACGCACACACGCACGCACACACACACACACAAACTGTATGTATACATGCACACACACACCTTACATTTTAATACAATCAAATTAAACACGTCATATGACATTACAAAGGAAGTCAAGTGCAGTAAAACCAGTAACTATACATGCTAATAAAAGTTAATGTTACTCAGGCATGCCAAATGAAATCTGATTTGTCATGTTGCAATGCATAAATATTACTTTGCCATATAGCAGATTGTCTGGAAATAAGTTTTAAAATATGCATAAATCCTGGTGACTCTAACTTGTAGAATCCAAAGTATATCTTGATAAAAACAGCTTCCTAAGTCTTTGCTTGTGTCTAAATAAATACAATATTATGTGTACGAATACACAGAGTAAAACAGATAATTACGTCACATGTTAAAATTACAGTACCAACAATGATGTTCATTTCATCTGGCAAACTTAAATAAATGAAAATCGCTCGTAACATAAGTTGTTTCCGGTGTATCAAATAAATAGTTATATCACAGAAGTTGCCATCCTCCAGCTGAGCTGTCCGTGAGGCTGTTGTGCTTCACCTGGCAGAGCTGTCCTTGTGGCTGCGATGCCTCACACTGCTCGTTCGTCTCGACTGGTTCGGCGTGTGGAAACTCGAGGTAGGCCTGCAGTGAGAAATGCACAATGTGTCAGCTGATCCAAGTGTCTAATTAGGGCCCTATTCTCAATAGATTTAGACCTTTATAAATCTGATTCTTTCATAATAATAAAAATAACCTTATAAAATGTACATTTTATCTCCCTAAGGGTCGTGATTGTAAAAGATAATATACATGCACTAAACAATTTGATCATTGATCAACTACCTTATACATTGCATAATGCGTAAAAAATAGTGAATACAAAATTAATAACACTAAAAAATTAATATACTGAAAACATATAAAATTAGATTTCAATAACAATCATTTTTTTTTTTTACAAATACCGCTCTATGTCTTGCGTGAGTATTAACATTAATATTCTCAAATGGTTTAGTAAAGGTGGTGTAAACTTTTCTTTAAAAGGTAGAGATAATTTGTTTATAAGTTGCCAAAGCCTATTGTAGGACGGACATTTAGCCTGCTATCCACTGAATTTGGGGGTCACATGATTTTGGGAGCACCAGGAATGTGAACACCATGAAAATTGAAACACACAGAATCCAGTGCAGAAGTCTTACTTATGTTTGGGTGCTGACTTCGGCACAGCCACAGTCTGAGTGACGCTAGGCTGGTCACTCAAATCCACTCTGTAAAACACGCATAAGTACTTCACTTATGGTCCATACACATCTGTACATTTGAAATTGAAGGCTATTGAAGACTTTTCAAGGCTATATAAAAAAGAAATTCAAAGCTGTTTTAACAACATATGTACTTTTAAGCGGAGTAAATTAAGTTAACCTTACATTTTTACCCCGACTAAGAAATCAATGGCGCGACCACAACAAAATTTGTTATTTTTGTGCATAGACTTTTCTTTTCTGGCTGTTATTCTTTAAAAGAATTGAGTCAAAACAATAGTTTATTGACCACAATTAAATTCAAGACTTTTCAAGACTACTTTGTAAAATTCAAGGATTTCAAGGCCTTGAATTTGGTCCAATCAAATTCAAGGCTTTTCAAGACTTTCAAGGCCCTGTACGGACCCTGTAAATCACTGTGAGTATGTGGAACAAACAGATGAGTTGTAACATTACATTACAACATACAGCCAACAACCAAGTACAGAAATGTAGGATTTGTGTGAAGATATGTTCACAGATAGGTTGCTTCAATCAATTTCTTTTTTGTATTTACAACTCAAATTCACATTTTAGATTACTGTGACAGGCATTTGCATATAATTACTACCGTGCTGTCATCTAGAGACATCCAGTCTGACAAAGGCAGTTGAAAGCAGCCAACATGTAAGTGAGAAATATCCATAGATTTGTGGGTGGAATACGAACTAAGAGAAATCAGTGGAAGCCCCAGGGGTAGACTTACTGTAGGGGGGCAAATGAATTGTGGGGTTCACTCGTAGTGTCTGAGGAGCCAATCACGGTGTGAGTCATGGAGATGTCTGGCATTGAGCTACTGACCCCCACAGCGGGGGCCCCTCTCTCTGGAGCCATGCTCTCCATCTACGGCACAACACGACACAGTTAACACAACATGACACTTAACACAACACAGTTTAACATAACATAACACAACACAGCTTAACACAGCACAACTTAACACAATATGACACGGCATAAAGTAACACGATACAGATTAACACAACATAACACAGTTAACACAACATAACACAGTTTAACATAACAGGACACAGCTTAACACAACACAACACATTTTAACACAACATGACACAGTTTAACATAACAGGACACAGTTTAACACAACATGACACAGTTTAACACAACATGACACAGTTTAACACAACATGATACAGCTTAACACGATACGACACAGCTTAACACAACATGACACAGTTTAACACAACATGACACAATTTAACACAACACGACACAGTTTAACACAGCATGACACAGTTTAACACGTTATGACACAGCTTAACACGTTATGACACAGCTTAACACGTTATGACAGTTAACACAACACAAAACAGTTTAACACAACATGACACACTTAAGACAACATGACATAGTTTAACACAACATGACACAGTTTAACACAACATGACACAACTTAACACAACATGACACAACTTAACACAACATGACACAGCTTAACACAACATGACATAGCTTAACACAACATGACACAGTTTAACACAACATGACACACTTAAAGTAACACAACACAGCTTAACACAACATGACACATCTTAACATGATATGACATAGCTTAACACAACATGACACACATAAAGTAACATGACACAGCTTAACACAACATGACACAGCTTAACACTACACGACACAGCTTAACATGATACGACACAGCTTAACACTATACGACACCGATTAACATGATACGACACAGCTTAACACGTTATGACACAGCTTAGCACTACACGACACAGCTTAACATGACACAACTTAGCTTAACACAATACAACACAGCTTAACATGCCACACCTTAACACAACCCAGCATAACATGACATGACACAGCAAAACACTGCACAACTTAACATGACACAGCTCAGACATATTTTAACATGGCACAGCTTAAGACAACACAACTTAACATGACACAACACAACACAACTGAACACAACTTAACAAGACATATTGTAGAATGGCAAAACTTAACATGACATGACCCCCACTCACCATCTCGCCATACTCCCTGTGGCAGGCTGAACTGAGTTCCTGCTTCAGAGTGTTGACGTGTCTCTTGTGTGACAGGATGGCCTCTTTCAAGGACGTCACCTGCAGTTCCTGCTTCTTGAGAGCGTCAACGAACGCGAGCACGAGTGTCTGACAGGCGGCCATCTCTGGCGGGGGTCGACTCGTGAACTTGGGCATGAGGTCAGGGGAGAGGAGGGCCGTGACATCTGTCCCACTGTCCCCCAGTGGCACCTCTGTCTGTAGCTGGATAACACACTCGGGCATGACACAACACACTTGGGCATGACACAACACACTCGGGCATGACACAACACACTGGGGCATGACACAACACACTCGGGCATGACACAACACACTCGGGCATGACACAACACACTCAGGCATGACATAACACATTCGGTCATGACATAACACATACAGGCAAGACATAACACATTCGGGCATGACACAACACATTCCGTCATGACATAACACATTCAGGCATGACATAACACACTCGGGCATGACATAACACACTCGGGCATGACACAACACACTCGGGCATGACACAACACACTCGGGCATGACACAACACACTCGGGCATGACACAACACACTCGGGCATGCCACAACACACTCGGGCATGACACAACACACTCGGGCATGACGTAACACATTTGGGCATGACACAACACACTCGGGCTTGACACAACACACTCGGGCTTGACACAACACACTCGGGCTTGACACAACACACTCGGGCATGACACAAGACACTCGGGCATGACACAACACATTCGGGCATGACACAACACACTCGGGCATGACACAACATACTCGGGCATGATATAACTCACATTCGGGCATGAGACAACACACTCGGGCATGACATAACACATTCGGGCATGACACAACACACTCGAGCATGACACAACATACTCGTGCATGATATAACTCACAATCGGGCATGAGACAACACACTCGGGCATGACATAACACATTCGGGCATGACACAACACACTCGGGCATGACATAACACATTCGTGCATGACCCAACACACTTGGGCATGACATAACACATTCAGCAGAGGAATGTTTTCCAAGTTGAGCCAATCACATTATACAAAACATTTGACTTAAATTACATAACTTAGACAAATCATCATGACTGCACATATATGTGTAGTGTAGTGCAGTGCAGTGCAGTGCAGTGCGGTGCGGTGCAGTGCAGCGCAGTGCAGCATAGCGTAGTGTAGTGACGTATAGTGATGTGTAGTGTAGTATAGTAGTTTTATGTGAATGAACTGTGAGTCAACAGTCACTCACCCGGGCCAGTGTCTTCACAAGTGACTTCATGTAAGTGACAAGTGTCTCACGGTCCCTGCAAGTAGACATCTCAACTCTTACAACATTAAAAGTAAAGTAAAGGCAAGTTCTTATATAGCGCAGTATCCAGTCCTCAGGACCGTTCGAAGCGCTTTACACTTTACTTCCCTGACAGACCTGTTCACTCAGACACCATCTCGGCTTCTCTGGGAAGCATCCAGCCATATGCTGCAATTAATGCGCGAAGGCATTTAAACAGCTGAGTGAACTGGAGCAATGTAGAGTGAAAAAACTTGCCCAAGGTTTTAACACTGCAGCCAGGATTCGAACCCAGGTTCTCGTAGTCGAGAGTCCGAAGCGCTACCCCTGAGCCATGGCGCTCTAATTATTCATAATTGGCTGCCTACTTCAAACTGTTTGTGTTCACCAGGGTGCAAAATACTAATATAACCAGCTTACACTGAAACTAGAACACATCAATAATTGACAACCTGTGCATGAAATTACTGAGACTGTCTACACAGGAATGAGTTCAATTATATCCACATTTGAACCATAATTGTTTGTGTAGCTCGCCAGTTAACTGTTTAATACTGAATCAAATGGCATATTTTCATGGCTCACTGATATGGAAGGTGATAAATTCTTAAGCAGATAATGCACACATTTCTTAAATGGTATTTGCTAAAATACATACAAACTACAACCTCGACACATTAGAGCATAGACAACAGGACCAAAGACTAAAATTCATGTACCATTGGTAAGGGATCTATCCCAGCCCTCCCCACTGAAACATTCATCCGACCCCAAAAAGCAAACAAGGGAAACAATCCTTGCTAAGCACTTCCCAGACCATGTATCGTCAAATTTCGTACAACAACTAACAACCAACAACACCAGATGTTTCATAGTGCCTACAGCCCACACTGAATAATTTAAGAATTCATTTTGTTTAATAACAAAGTTGAACCAACTTAAGGAGTAACAGGTCCAGGCTGAAACCATAACTGATTTCAGCCACCTGATCTGTGGCTCACACACTCAATAACATGCGCACACCCCTCTTCGTATATAATAGCTAATATTGGCTCCTTATGACGTACCCATTCAGAACACTTAATATTTCTGGACTTGTGGACAGATACAATACAATACAATACAATACAATACAATACAATACAATACAATACAATACAATACAATACAATACAATACAATACAATACAATACAATACAATACAATACAATAAAACTTTATTGTTCCAGACAATTCATTTTGCAGCGTTTGTCATAAAAATATAAAATACAGGAGTAGAAAAATAAAAATACATATAAATTCATTATTAAAACAGTATGTAAACATTAATCATAATAAAATATAAGACTAATGGGTAATATAATCTTAAAAGTATAGTTATAATTGTGGTCATCCTTTTACAAATAAAAAAATACAACATACTGTACACGCAAACCGTCAGAGGCGCCTATCGCTGAGAAGTTGTACAGACATTGGAATGAATGGATCACACTTCCTATTTGTTTTGGATATGATATTTCTGAACTTTCTGGACGAGGACAGAAGGACGTACTCGTTATATAGAATGTGTGTGTTGTCATTCATTATTTATTGGTTTTACGGATTACCTGCTTTTCATACAAAGCAGTGACAGAGGACTGTTTGAAGCTGGTTATTTTGCTACTAATATTTACAATGCGCTGCAATTTATTCTTGTCTTTCTGGCTGACGTTCCCAAACCAACATATAAAAAAATGTCAAAACAAGCGTATGTGTCCCTAGAGGTGAGAGCAAGCACCCACCTAGTCTCGCTTAACCGACTGTCGGTCGGCTGCGGTACTACGCAGAGAAGACAGTCTGGTGAGTCTCCCGGCTTTTGAATATTTATCCACGTAATCTATACAATCCTGCCACCTCGACACTGCCGTAAATTATATGTTTATAAACAACTTGCAAATTTGTATTTCTATTTATTTTGTGTTAATATAAGTTTAATTTTGAATAGTGTTTATAATACAGCATTATTTGATAAAAAGGTATCCTTATTAAATTTGTATGCTATCCATGTTGGGCTAGACATTGCTGCCACCTCACGGATACTGGTTAATCCTGCCATAATTCTTATTTTATAAACAACTGTAAATTTTTATTTTTACTTACTTTTGTGTTAATATAAGTTCAATGTCGAATACTTTTCATTTGGTATCATTTTTTGTAAAAGAATATCGTTATTTTTATTTCACAGTTGGTCTGAGAGCCAATCAGCGTCTCTACCCTAATCTGGGGTAAGGCCGCACCGGCGGGTTGAAACTGCAGACCCACTCTTTCTCCAGGCGGGTGTGAGGGGCTTAAAAGTGTTGCCACCTCACGGAGCCTGGGTAACCGAGGCTAGCACCCACCTGACAGCCGTCCTAAGCGCGTTCTCTGCGTCCTTCACGTTCTCTCGCAGTAGTTTACAGTCGCACTCGTACTGCGACAGCTGGCGGTTCAGTTGCCTAGCAACCTGCTGCTGGTGTCGCAGCTGTGTCTTCGTGTCGGAGAGGTCCTGCTGGCAAGTAAAGGGTTAACAACGCCACCATGTTCTCACAGCAAAGGGTTAGTGACACAACAAAGTTGCATATTTGATTTTGCTGTAAGTTTCCTGTCTTATTGTGCCTCTGAGCTCAGTTTCCTGACGATATAAGGGACTATAGAATGATATACTACTCACATTTTGATAGGATCACTATTAAGGGTGGTATTATATTTACGGCATGGGTATCACACATAAACTAAAAACAGCATGTATTCGAGGACATGTTTCTTTCCTGAATTTCGTTGCTATATACCAGATGTGAACAATAGGTAACATGCGTTCTGTCATCAAAGAAGCAGACCCCCAAAAATGGAGGTTTTCCCCAGACACCCAAAAATGGGGGTTTCAGAATGTTACTCCAAGTCATGAAAATGTCCTAAATAGTTCAATTCAACTGTCAGTAGCTTGTGTGTGACCCACGTGATGCAATCACAGCCTGGCAACGGCGTCTCATGCTTCCAATGAGTCTCTGGATGGCTGCCATCTCAAGATTGTTCCATTACAAACATTGTGTGATCCTTAGCATATTTTGAGTAGTATATGAACAGGAAGAATGTAATTTTTTCACTTTAACATGACATACCATCAATACAGGATAAGTGATCTATCTCACATTAACCACCTATACATTAACATAAGTAACCACTACAACTTTCCAGTTACCTTTGTGGCTCCGTGAAACTTTTGTTCCTGCTCGACAAAGTGCGCCACCTGCAGGTCAAGTTGCACATTAAGTTCGGTGAGTCGCTGTGACTGCTCGTTGAGAATTGCTTCGGCTTGACGCTCCCGGTCCAGGGCATTGGTGAGTTCCTGGCAGATGCCATCAAACTTGTCCTGTGCTACACAGTTGTCCTGCTGTAAGACACAAAGATGACATGATGTCAACCTTGTCCTGTGCTATACAGTTGTGCCACTGTAAGACACAAAGATGACATGATGTCAAACGTGTCCTGTGCTACACAGTTGTGACACTATAAGACACACCGTCACAATATGAGTTTAAACTTGTCCTGTACTAAACAGTTGTCTTACAGCAAGACACATAATGACAATATGACTTCAAACTTGTCCTGTGCATCAAAGTTGTCCCGTGCTACAGTTATGCTGATGTAAGACACAGTGATAATATGATGTTACTCATAAGCTCACTTATAATGTCTTACCAATTACGTGTAATTAACACTGCACCTAACTTTAGTTACTTATTTAAGTTCAATGTAATGTTTTACTGCTTTATAATTTTATTTATTAATTAATTTGATCCAACTGAATACTTTATTACTGTTTATAAATCTGAACATCACTAGGTCACGTACTCATCAGGACATGTGTTAGGGATGGAGTAAGTCATGTGACTGTCACCTGATTCTGGAGACTGGCGAGCTGGTGCTGTAGGAGTTGAGCCTTGCGTGACATCTCTGTCAGACTCCGTTTGTCTCGTGTGGTACGACCCAGCTCCGCCCGCAGGTCACGCCGCTCCACCTCGGCCGAGTGGAGCCGCTCCGTCAGCTCCAACACCCGCTGTCTCAGCTGACTGAGGATCTCCTGTACACAGTCAGAGGGTACAGGACTACAGGCGACACATGGTGAGTGGAGTATAAAACACATGGGACTACAGGCGACATATGGTGAGTGGAGTATAAAACACATAGGACTACAGGCGACATATGGTGAGTGGAGTATAAAACACATGGGACTACAGGCGACACATGGTGAGTGGAGTATAAAACACATGGGACTACAGGCGACACATGGTGAGTGGAGTACAAAACACATGGGACTACAGGCGACATATGGTGAGTGGAGTATAAAACACATGGGACTACAGGCGACATATGGTGAGTGGAGTATAAAACACATGGGACTACAGGCGACACATGGTGAGTGGAGTATAAAACACATGGGACTACAGGCGACACATGGTGAGTGGAGCAGGAAACAAATGGGACTTCAGGCGACACATGGTGAGTGGAGCAGGAAACACATGGGACTACAGGCGACACATGGTGAGTGGAGTACAAAACACATGAGACTACAGGTGACACATTGTGAGTGGAGTATAAAACACATGAGACTACAGGTGACACATGGTGAGTGGAGTATAAAACACATGAGACTACAGGCGACACATGGTGAGTGAAGTATTAAACACATGAGACTACAGGTGACACATGGTGAGTGGAGTATAAAACACATGAGACTACAGGCGACACATGGTGAGTGGAGTATAAAACACATGAGACTACAGGTGACACATGGTGAGTGGAGTATAAAACACATGAGACTACAGGCGACACATGGTGAGTGGAGTATAAAACACATGAGACTACAGGCGACACATGGTGAGTGAAGTATTAAACACATGAGACTACAGGAGACACGCAATGATGGAGTGATAAACACTTGAAATATAGCATTACATGATGATCAGTTTGTACTATAATCAATACTTTTGATAACCAGTACCACACAGTGAAAGATTCAACAAATATTTAGGAACACATTAATTTTCATATTTCATATCATCGACTGACATCATCAAGCATACAGTTCACTTACATGTGAATTGACGTGCCATGTGGCGCCACCATGTGTTGGTTTCAGTGTCCCTTGTTGCGCTGTCACCCGACTGAGTCCGTGTCCAAGGAATCGAATCAGTGAGCCTCGTTCTCGCAGCCCGGCATGTGTATCCATGGCGATGCCCGGGAACATGGCTGGTAAGTGACTGATGAGATTCTGGAAGCTGGTCTGGGCAGCAGAGACAATCTTGACCGTGTCAAACCCCTCGCCTGTGGAAGTGACAGATGCCATTGGTGACAGCAGTGACACTGGTGCATTATCTTAAAAGTGACATCGTCCGTTCGTGGCTTTTAATTTTTATTGCAAAATCATGTTATACGGTATAAATTATACCTATTATAGCATAAAGCCAGTCAAAATATGTCTTCATGTACCATTTAGGGGTTGAAAATAGACGCAGTAAGCGGCGCTTAACTCTTTTTACATATCGACCACGAAGCGTTTTCGAAACCAATGTTGGCGTGGCTAAAAACCCAGAAGGAAATGCATGATTACGCGATGCAGAATCACGTGAACAAAGGTTGATGCCACTAACGCCACACCCAGCCAGGTGCACAGCTCCCAGTTGGTATAGGTCAAAGGGTGGGTGTCACTCGCAGCAATTTGAGTGACAGCATATATAAACATTCGACGTTTAACATTACGAAGTCAGTTCTGTTTCGATAAAACATTTATTGGCAGTCAGGACGCTACAATAATTATAAATTATAGTGATTAACATGATTTTGCAATAAAAAAGACACGAACGGACCGTGTCGCTATAACACACGCAGGGTTTGTAGAATAGTGGTAGTGATGTTTGATTCTGAATAGACAGGCAGCCTTACTTTACAGAAGAAATATTTTAAAGCAATATCATTACCAGGACACCCTGAAATGATGTATCTTTTTTCCTATATTAATTTGCGAGTTCTACTTTAGTCATGCCAGATACAAATCAGACCACATGACAGAAGCTACAAGATGCATTTCTTGAGACAGAAGCTGGTCTCTACCATTTTCTCTCATGAGTATCATATAGTAATAATAATACACTATTTCATTAGCAAAAATAAAAATTCAAACATATGCCATGAATACAACCTGTAAGAATCCTACATGTATCCTCTGAGTGTCCTGTGTATTTATCTAAACTCCAACGTGTACAGAATTGTTTAGCATGCGTGGTACTTAAGGCCCCCGTTTCTCACTATCACTGCTGCTGCTTAAGCAGTTACACTGGTTTCCAATTGTATTCCAAATTACATTTAAATTGGCTAGTGTTACATCCGATACTATTTCTACTCAACAACCGACACACTTTGTTAATCTGCTACATTTCTCTGATATCTCTAGGACCCTTAGGTCATCTGTTTCCAAACTACGTTTTGTTCCTAAAACAAAGCTGAATATTGGCAAACGTGCCTTCTCTGTGGCTGTGCCAACAATTTGGAATCAACTCCATGTTGCGATTAATGCTTCTGAAACTATAGACACATTTTGTAAGAAATTGAAAACATATTTGTTTGAAACTGCTTTTCCACCATCCATAAATATTCGGTGGTTCCATGCTCCAATGACGACTTTTGCCTGTCTCCGTGTATGACTAGCTAAATGATTTTGTTTGTTGTGCCTCTGTGTGTGTCCTATGTGTGTCCTGTGAGTGTCCTATGTCTTATGTGTGTCTTGTGAGTGTCCTATACATGTCCTGTGAGTGTCCTGTGAGTGTCCTATGTGTGTCCTGTGAGTGTCCTATGTGTGTCCTGTGAGTGTCCTCTGTGTGTCTTGTGAGTGTCCTATACATGTCATGTGAGTGTCATATGAGTGTCCTATATGTGTCCTGTGGGTGTCCTATGTGTGTCCTGTGTGCCATGTGAGTGTCATGTGAATGTCATGTGAGTGTCCTATGTGCGTACTGTGAGTGTCCTGTGAGTGTCCTATACATGTCATGTGAGTGTCCTATACATGTCATGTGAGTGTCCTATACATGTCATGTGAGTGTCCTATGTGTGTCCTATGTGTGTCCTATGTGTGTCCTATGTGTGTCCTATGTGTGTCCTATGTGTGTCCTATATGTATTCTGTGGCTGTCCTGTTTGTGTCATGTGAGTGTCCTGTGAGTGTCCTATATGTGTCATGTGAGTGTATTATGTATGTCATGTGAGTGTCCTATGTGTGTGCTGTGTGTGTCACGTGAGTGTCCTATGTGTGTCCTATGTGTGTTCTGTGAGTGTCCTATGTGTGTTCTGTGAGTGTCATATGTGTGTTCTGTGAGTGTCCTATGTGTGTCATGTGAGTGTCCTACCTTCCTGTGCCTTCTGTAAGACGCCCTGAAGGTCTCCAACAGTGGCCAGTATGGTTGACAGGAGTTGGTTGCTCGTCAGCCACGAGAGGGCGTACTCCTCGCCTCGCCGCAACGACTTCTCGTTCTCCAGCAGCCACGGACTACTGACACCTAGTGGCAGGGATACAAACAGGAATAACTTATTCAATACTTTACATACAATGGATCAGCGAAATCTATTTTATATTGAAAGTATTCAGCTACACATGAGTTACTGCACACAAATATGTTCATAGACACTATGTTGATAAGGTCACGGAGCAAATTTGACATGTTAGATATGATCAGAAGAACTGTTTGAAAAGTTGTTATAAGTTAAATAGGTGTTATGTAAGAATACATTCTGTAAACAGAGTCCGTATACATCTGGGCATTTGAAATTCAAGGTTATTCAAGACGTTTCAAGGCTATTTGAAAAATAAATTCAAGACTGTTTTAATGACATATGTACTTTTAGGCGCAGTAAAATAAGGTAACATTAAAAATGGCAGTAAAACAATTTAACATTACAATTTTTACTAGACTAAGAAAACAATGGCGCCGACCACAATGATATGCCGATTGCCCAATGTGCACAAATTATTTTTTGTGCGTAGGCTTTTCCTTTTCTGGCTGTTATTCGTCACAACAATTGAGTCAAAACAATATTTTATTGATCACAATTAAATTCAAGACTTTTCAAGACATTCAAAGCCCTGTACGGACACTGTGTAAACCTTGTGGTTAACAGAAGCCAGCGAAGAGTGGCTTTATCAACAAGTAGCTTGTGACTGTTGCTTAGAATGAGTGCTGAACTGCTACTCAAAATTTGCTAGGGATCACTATTGCAGATGCCCAGAAAGTGGAGGGAAATGGAGGCGAGGAAGACCGAAATAGTGATGGGGTTTGCATTAAACGTGACATAGAAAGACTGGGTGAAGTGGGTTCGGTCTTCTCCCACTCTTTCTATACTACTCAAAATTTGCTAAGTAAGATCACACAATGTTTGTAATGGAACAATCTTGAAATGGCAGCCATCCAGAGACTCATTGGAAGCATGAGACGCCGTTGCCAGGCTGTGATTGCATCACGTGGGTAACACCCACGCTACTGACAGTTGTTGCTGCTGGTAATTGAACTGATTGGGACATTATCATGACTTGGAGTAACATTCTGAAACCCCCATTTTGTGGGGTCTGGGGAAAACTCAATTTTTGGGGGTCTGCTTCTTTGATGACAGAACGCATGTTACCTATTGTTCACATTTGGTATATAGCAATGAAATTCAGAAAATAAACATGTCCTCGAATACATGCTGTTTTTAGTTTTTGTGTGATACACATGCCGTAAAATATAATACCACCCTAAATAGCAAACTTTGAGTAGTATATATAACGCGTTGTACCTGAGAACTCCCTGCGTGTTGTCTTGACACCGCCGGCGCACACCACCGCACTGTCCAACCCTGGCACCACATTGTGCGCCACAAACATGTGGCAGTGGTCGTGGCGCAAGAACGCCAGACGATTGGCAGCCATGACGGCGATGACAGCGCGCCGGAAATTCAGCAGTGCACGACGACCTGGTTTCTGGTTGTCGCCAACCTCTCGGCGTTTCGTCAACAACGCCTCTGTGTTGCCAGGTGGCGCCGGCATCTGTGCGTCCGAATCGAGCAACGACAGTGCATCGGTGAGCATCACGACGTTGTGTTTGAATGCGTCGAACATGTGCAGTTGCTCCATGAGCTGATTGCGCTGCGCCACGAGAGCGGAACACCGCGACGACAGAGGGTAGAGGGCGCCACAGAGCAGGGAGCAGGCGGCGAGCAGCGTGTCGTGTTCGTGCTGGTACTGGGAGAGTTGGCGGTGGAGATTGATGCACTCGGACTCGAGACCTTGTTGCAGCGTTCCTGTCACTCGCACTTTTTCCCACGCCTGGTCAGCCATCACCTGTGTCTTCTGAAACAAACAAATGCTCGGTTATATTATATGCATATATATATATATATACACATATATATATATATATATATATATATATATATAAAATTATATGCTTTATGCAGGACCAAAATATTGCCAATCACACATGTTTTGTTGGACACATAGACGTTAACTGTTAAGCCAGTTTACAAACTTTAAAATGTGTCTGATGACCGGAAACGGACTACAAACACACGTGACACCATTTACACTCACTTCTAAGGCATAACTGACAATATATGTAGTTTTGGAACACCTTTTTTGCTCCTTCATTTTTAGCCGTCCACCACCCGTCCATTCATATTTCTACCCGTCCACAACGGTTTTTACCCATCCAAATAACGGGTGGACGGGTCTCTGCATAAAGCTATGATACACCCATACATATATGGTCATGACATACATCCATTATGGTCATGATAGACATCCATATATGGTCATGACAGCCGTCCCCCACCTTGTGTCTGGCGTTGACGTCTGCCAGAAGTTGACTGTAATGTTGTTCCACTTCAGCCTTCTGCTGCTGCCACAGCTGTGCCCGCGCGTCAGCTGCTGCGGCCAACTTCTGCAGCTGCTCCGCGTGGCACCGCTGTAGTCGCTGGAGCGCTTCCTCCTGGCTCTCCAGGGTCCTCTCGTTGCGAGCAGCCTGGGCCGGCAATTGTAACAACATTCAATAACAGACTATATGGAAAATAACAATGGCAAGCTCCTTTAGCGTGGTTTGTCTGCGCCACAAATAAATAAGTCCAATTCCTATTTATGGTATCAGAACATGGTTGTCTGAAGATTGACAATTCATCTTGGCCAGATGTGTCTATCAGGGATAATAAAATCATAATATAGAAATAGTAAATAATTTTTAGCCAGATGAACTTCACTCTCACTTCCGGCAATGGCTAGTTGATAAGGCGACTTTACAATATAACTGTTCACTAAGATTCTTCCAGGCTTATAACCTTGATTTTGCCCTTTGAAGTAAACTTTACTCATTAGCAGTGATTTTGTATTTCACTCCTTAGAAGTGACCTTGTACTCTGACAACTGTCACCGCCAGGACACTTTTCCACCTGTGTGTCACAGAAACAGTGGTGACTGTTTGCATTTATTTACAAAACACTTTTTAAACATAACAGTGGGTGGTGACCCCAGACCTTGTGTGGTGACCCCAGACCATGTGTGGTGACCCCAGACCATGTGTGGTGACCCCAGACCATGTGTGGTGACCCCAGACCATGGGTGGTGACTCCAGACCATGGGTGGTGACCGCAGACCATGGGTGGTGACCGCACACCATGGGTGGTGACCCCAGACCATGGGTGGTGACCCCAGACCATGGGTGGTGACCCCACACCATGGGTGGTGACCCCAGACCATGGGTGGTGACCGAAAACCATGGGTGGTGACCGCAGACCATGGGTGGTGACCCCAGACCATGGATGGTGACCCAAGACCATGGGTGGTGACCCCAGACCATGGGTGGTGACCCCAGACCATGGGTGGTGACCCCAGACCATGGGTGGTAACCCCAGACCAATGTCAGTTACGTCAGTTACTCGAGTGAATCCTGTAAATCTCGCGATTGCCTCGAGTAGCTAATCTAGGTCTAAAATGGTCACGTGCTCGAGTGATCTCGGCTGTTCGATTGGGTATCGGGCTACGCGAGTTACTTGCGTAGCTCAATCGAAGTCGGCCTGTGTGACAGTCTCTGCAAGTCTCACCTTGTCCCTGGCGTCCTGGAGGGCCGTCACCACCGCCCCCAGCTCCTTGGTGACGAGGGCGGCGACAGAGGCGTGGCAAGGGGTGGGTGAGGAGGGGGGAGAGGGCAGGGGGGAGGGCACAGACAGCTTGTGGGCCTGCTGCAGCTGATGGTGGACAGTGAGGAGGAAGTCGACACTCGTCTACAACACAGCAACCGACATGGTGACACACATGAATTGACATGGTGACATGGTGTTATAATATGACATGGTAACATACATTACATGGTGACACATGGTGACATATATGACATGGTGACATATATGACACAGTGACACAGATGACATGGTGATACAAATGAAATGGTAACATACATGATATGGTGACATATATGACATGGTGACACATGACACAATAACATAGATGACATGGTGATACATATGACATGGTGACACATGTGGCATGGTGATATATATATATATATATATATATGTGACATGGTGACACATGTGACATAGACGACATAGTAACACATATGATATGGTGACACATATTACATGGTGACACATGACAAAGTGGCATATATGACATGGTGACACATATGACATAGTGACATATATGACATGGTGACACATGACACAATAACATAGATGACATGGTGATACAAATGACACAGTGACAGAGACAATATGATGACACATATGACACATGGCGACACATATGACATGGTGACACATATGACATGGTGATACAAATGACATAGTAACCTAGATGACATGGTGATACAAATGACATGGTAACATAGATGATATGGTGACATAGTGGCACAGATGACGCAGTGACATATATGACATGGTAACACAACTGACATGGCACAGACATGCTGATGCAGATAACATGACATAGACAACATGATACAATTAAAATGGGCCAGACAAGTTGGTGCAGAAACATGTGCAGATAACATGACACGAATAACATTGAGTACATAACATGACACAGATAACATGACACGAATAACATTGAGTACATAACATGACACAGATAACATGACACGAATAACATTGAGTACATAACTGACACAGATAACATGACACGAATAACATTGAGTACATAACATGACACAGATAACTTGACACGAATAACATTGAGTACATAACATGACACAGATAACATGACACGAATAACATTGAGTACATAACATGACACATATAACATTGTGTACATAACATGACATAGACAACATGACGAACAAAAAATTATGTAAAAAATGTTACATTCCAAGACAATGTGACACAAACAACACAACATTTTTCAGACAACATGCTAACATCAACCGATTATGTCACTTCCAGTGGGGTGATATTGTTGATTCTAGTTGCAAATGGTTACTAATTTATGTCCCTTTAATTATCTCAAATATATACTTAGAGATTTCACCTGTTCATCGGCTTTACACTTGTCTGCGACTTTTGCCATCTGCAAAAAAACACAACATCTTTTTACAACTCAACTTTTCCACAACTTCAACTGAAATAAAAAAACATTTAAAAGTCCAATAAGTATATAAGTAAGCATTTTAGCACAACAGAGCTGAGTTCAATGGCCACAGTTTTTCCCAAGAAATGACAAATGGCTGACTGCACAGTTAGATTTTTTCAACATTGATTAGCAATGGCTAGTGTCTATGACAACATTTGAATTGAATGAATAATATTAATTATTACAAAATGAAAGTGTTCAGCTACTACCTTGATACTTATTATGTAGATCTGCATTAGTTTGACTAAACATTAAATGTAATTTACCAAGCAAAACACTTTGGATAACAACCCAAAGACACTAATTAGTGAGAGGAAGTTATGCTATGTCATTGCTGTAGCTTATTTTTACCTAAATAGAAAGTGACCTGTTCTTTACGGACATTTATAATATCTGATCACGAATACTGGGTGATACCTGATCTCTAAGTGCATCAAATGTGTCTAAACAAATTACAATGGTGTGTAAATAAAAACTTTGCACTTCCTCTAAATAATTTTGGCTGGTACTGCGATAGCTAAGAGGTACAAAAATGATACATGCTACACTTTGTGCACTGTCGGAAAATAGCTCAGATGAGCTAATGTTATAAAATTCACATATAAACCAACGTTAAATAAAGCTTCTTCTATCTTGTATTGTAGGTGCAAAATGTGTGAAATCAGCGAAGTAGTTGTGGGACACCGACGGAATCTGAAGGTAGGAGACAAGTGGCGCCACCTGGTCTTCCAGTTGCTGTTTCTTCTCCTTGGCCGCGGTGAGTCGTTGCTGCGTGTTCGAGAGCTGGGCCTGAAGTTGCTCGATGTGTGAAGTCGCCTGTTGGTAGTCGCCCTGCGCTTTACGCAACTCCTTCAACTTCTGCGCCAGGCTCTGCTGCGCCACCTGGTGTTCACGAGAAGAAAAAATATATCACGACGATCTCCACAAGGGATGGCCTCAAGACATCAATGTCACCATCGTTCACCATATCCGCAGCAAACACCTGGAATACACTTCCATACAATCAGAGCCAGCGCAACAGTCGGTGTCTTCAAGACAGCATTGAAGACACATCTTTTTAAAGCTTACTTTAAGTGATACATGTGGACTTTCCCTTGTTCTGTTCTTGACTGTATACATTTTATGACACTAACCCATTCACAAAATTATTTTATTATTATTATTATTATTGTAAAAACATATAAATTTTGAAATTTTACTTTACACAGTTTTTATTACTACTTTATTTCATGGTAATTATATTATTTTATTGTTTGGGTCTTAAAGAGATTGCTTTATTGGCATTATAATAATAATAATAATAATAGTTTTTATATAGCGCTAATTCCCACATGGCGGATCGATGCGCTGCACAAGAAAAATATTAAAATTCATGTATATTAATAAATAAAAATGTAAATTATATAAATTAATATAAATTATACTAACTCGCATGTAAATTATATAAATAAATAAAAAATAAATTATATTAAACACTGCTTTTAAGATGTATAGTACTAAAACATGGTATGCAAATTATATATATATTAATATAAATTAAAGCCCTTTCTAAAACCCTGTACGTAAACATACACATAAATCTATAAATTAATCTAAAACATAAACACTAATTAAAATATTATTAATAGTATTGTTTTAACATAATGTTTTTGTAAAAGTGCCATGAGTGCCACTATGATTCCGGCGCTATACAAATTGCCATTATTATTGTCGATGTTGCTTAAACTTAAATTATTCTACTATATCATTTGATCACATCGACACGTTAGCCTCGGTTACCGAGGCTCCCTGAGGTGGCACTTTTAAGCCCCTCAACTCTGCCTGGGAAACTAATGCTCTGCATTTGTAACCGCCAGGGTGGCCTTACCCCAGATTAGGGTAGAGACGCTGATTGGCTCTCAGGCCCACTATGAAAAAAATAAAAATAACGATATACAGTTATAAGATAATGATATCCTATGATAACACACAAATAAGCTACATTATCACACAAATAAGTAAAAATTCAAATTTGCAGTTGTTTATAAAACTGGAAATTACGGCAGGATTAACCAGTATCCGTCCGTGAGGAGGCAGCTTTGTTTAGATCACATGGATAATATTCAAAACCGGCAAAATCACCAGGCTGTCTTCTCGGCATAGATACACAGCTGACCGACAGTCAGTTAAGTGAGACTAATCGACCCATGGGCAACTTCAGTAACCATGTGACCATAAAGTGGCACTTCAGTCTTCATAATGTAAAAACAGCCAGTGTGCACTCAAAGACAACAACCTAACGAACCGATGTTTGTAGTTAAACAACTGGAGAGATACAACACCAAACAAAACAGTTGCTGACTTCCTCCCCAATAAAATATATAACTCATCTCCTTATATATTCAAAACATCAGGGCCCAGTTTCATGAAGCCGTGCAACTATACGCGCAATTACGCGGTCTATCCGTCGCAGCTAACAGTGAATAGACAATGCAGCTTACGGCCGGTTTCATGAGAGCAATTTAGCAGTCGGGCCACTAAATCGCCATAGCATTGACCTAGTTGGGTGGTGGTGAGGAATCGCTGTATTTGTGCTGTGTATGAACAAACTTTTTCTTTCTAGCTGCCGCCTTTGTTGTTCGCATAGCATGATGAATGTAAAGGATATCAGTGTAAACATTAAAGGGAAAACAAAGGCAACGGTTTGGTGATATGGGCCTAATAGAGCTAAGAAAAACTAACAATTTCCAACCTCAATCACATTTTTAACATCAGCGGTTTAGCAGAAAAAAATTGTAGAACATATATCTATAGAAAGTCTATGGAAAACGCCATTTTAGAAAAACAGTGACGTATGAGACTCGCCGCCACTGATAGGCCAGTGGTTGTCGTACTACTTCTTGGCAACTCCGTCGGGTGGCGCTGTGACTTTGCGCTCACAAAAGAGCGTAAATAATAACATGGATTTTCTGATTCTTCGTCTGACGGAAATAGCACGGATTCAGAAGTGGCTGGATATAGATTTCAGCCACAAAGACAAAGGCCTGTGTTGTCAGACAGACCAGATGTGCGTGGTGGTGAAGACCCAAGGGAAATTGAAATGACGAGAAGAGAAACAACCAGTCCAGAGGTAGACACGGCATCGACTGGTGTCAACAATGACATGTACTGTCCGACCTAACCATGAAAACGACCGCCAGCAGCCGCCAAACTTCTCATCACTTGTCTTACATACATATACATACACTATGTTATAAAATAAAATCACTTGCATTCCTCTAACGAAGAAAATTCACAAAAGTAACTCGATCGCAGATCCCAACGGCAACTCAGGCTCTTCGGTTACCGTAACATCGTTATAAAAGTTAGATTTACACAAAATAACGTTAGGCGGCGCGGTGGAGCGCGCGAATATTTATAAACTTTATTTACTGCATTCGCACGCGCAAAATAGTTTAATTAATCAAGTAATAATTAATTATTATCATTACAAAGATCTTCAGAAAATGTTAAGTTTTCTTATAATATAATTATAATTTTTTTTTCTTATAGCGCCAAATCCATAATTGTTTGTGGCGCTTCACAATATGATGTTATTAAAATATATGCAATAAAAAGAATGCTACCCACAGGTAATATTAAAAAAATAAAAAAATGCATGTGTTTGCATAAAATTATGTGTTGTTCGATGATGTCACATTGTTAATTTTCAGAATATTTCTATAAACATCCCGCGTGTACTGCAATCATTCAACCTTATATTATACAAACAATGTTTTTAACAATGATAACGAAACAATAACATATTATTATTTTTGAATGCTCCAAAACCTTCTTTTTCTACCACCATATATTTCCCATATTATATTCATATTCTGCTTAAATTTCAGTGATTTATTGTCCCGATAATTAATACAGTGTTTTGTCCAAAAATAATTATTATTACATATCTGGTGGTGGAAATATAATTCATGAGTAGAAAAATGTATAGCTTCAATAATATTTTCTTATGCATACTGTGTGTATGTGCTGAATGAAAATTATTGTTACGTCGTAATTATTTTACCGTCTTAATTATTTATTACCTTTACATTAATTTACCACTATTGTTGTTATGGAATTTGTATGGGTTCTTTTTAATACTGATAGGTCACTTAGTTAATTACATAGACACACATATTTTCATTATTTATTTTGAAATATTATCTGTGGGTAGTATTCTTCTTATTGTATTTTTAATAGCAGTATCTTGTGAAGCGCCACAACCAATTATGGATGTAACGCTATATAAATAAAATACTATAATTTTTATTATAATCAAACTTATAATTTCCTGCAAATCATAGTGATGATAATAATTAATTATTACTATATTATTTACAATTAATTAAACTATTTTGCGCGTGCGAATGCAGTAAGTAAAGTTTATCAATATTCGCGCGCACAAACGTGCCGTCTACTGGCATTTTGTGTAAGGCTAACTTATTTTTGCGATTTTACGGTACCGGCCAGCGGTCATCGAAATTGCCGTCGACATCAGCGCGTTTGTTTTATGGATTTTCTTCGTTAGAGGAATGCAAGTGATTTTATTTTATAACGTAGTGTATGTATATGTATGTAACATACGTTAGGATAAGTTTGTCGGCTGTTGGTGGTCGTTTTGATGGTTAGGTCAATCAAATCGGGTCGTCTTGGATCGGCGCTGTGTCTGTGACTGTCCCAACGAATCCACCGAAACACTGTTTCAGTTCTGCTCGATTCAAAGGTTAACAAGAAGACATCTTAGTGATACTGTCTTTCACTGTACTGTTACCATAAGCGTATGAGGAACAGTGTGGCATTTTGCTGTCGCGATTTCGTGGTAAACCGACGTAAGGCAACTTTTAGCGTACCGCTTGGCTCTCTGTTATGACAGCTGAACCAGCAGACGACTCTCTGACGTATTACTTTCCCAAACTGCTGGGTTGTGATTGGTTGCAAGGTCCAAGATGGGCCGGTTCAAGGTGTCGGTGATTTAGCTAGATTTTCCCACTTTAAGACCACTTTCTGAGGTAACCACTAATGTGAAAAATTGGATTGTAGATGCAAATGATTAGCTAGTGTAAACTCTTTTAGGTGCATAACACTAAACTGTTGCTTTTTTTTTCACTTTAAAAATAATGTTGTTGAGAGTGGGCGTGTTGGGAGCATAAAGTACATATTTCAATTTCTGAAGCATACCATAAATATTTCAACCAGCGCAAAGTTACGCCTACTAAATACATGGTGCAGCTAAGTGCAACTATGGAGCAGACAGGTTTTAGGTTTTCAACGGGTTATTGTCTGCTTCAACTTTGTAAGTATGCTCCATGAAACTGGGCCCTGGCGATGAAGTAAAATAAAACAATGGTGCATTCTGTAAAGTCTGCTGCACTGTATACCTGGGTTGATGAACCACTGGATATTGGTGAACCTTTCCTTTTCTCCTGTCCTATGCAAGGTCTGTTGATATCACTATCACAATGATGCGCATGTCCTCTGTCAAGTTTTGCTTTGCCAGCAATGTTGATTAAATAACTAACATAATATGTGCATTGTATTTTAAAGGAGGCATCATCCAGAAAAACACATTGGAGGCCGGAGTTTAAAAAAAATTCACTAGGTACAACACATAGTTGGCTTCCATGTTTACGGATAGATGGACCTTGTTGCTAGGCAACAGCAAGTAAATGCAAAAGAAGAAAGGGATCACCTGAGCCGTCTTGTCTTTGTCAGAGGCCTTGTGCTGATACTGACCGCTTTCCTTGACCAGGAGATCTTTCTGGGCGGTCAGTTGCTTTACCTGAAATAGAGACTGACGTAGTCACAAGAGATTACATAAAAACGATGTGTTAATTTTATGTCTACATTTATTTTACCATTGAAAATGTACTGCATTACTATATAAATTGCACAAATTAATTATGAGTAGCACAAATTAACATAAGACAGCAGCCAGAGAGACTACCATTGTCTCTAGAGACAGCCACCAGCCACATAGAGAGACTACCAGTGTCTCCAGAGACAGACTCCAGCCACAGACAGACTACCAGTGTCTCTGGAGACAGACTCCAGCCACACAGAGAGACTACCAGTGTCTCTGGAGACATACACAGCCACAGAGAGACCAACAGTGTCTCTAGAGACATATGCCAGCCACAGAGAGACTACCAGTGTCTCTGGAGACAGACACAGCCACAGAGAGACCACCAGTGTCTCTAGAGACAGATGCCAGCCATATAGAGACTACCAGTGTCTCTGGAGACAGCCACAGCCACACAGAGACTACCAGTGTCTCTGGAGACAGATACAGCCACAGAGAGCCTACCAGTGTCTCTAGAGACAGATGCCAGCCACACAGAGACTATCAGTGTCTCCAGAGACAGATGTCAGCCATATAGAGACTACCAGTGTTTCTAGAGACATATGCCAGTCATACAGAGACTACCAGTGTATCTAGAGACAGACACTAGCCACACAGAGACTACCCGTGTCTCTGGAGTCAGACACCAGCCACAGAGAGACTACCAGTGTCTCTAGAGACAGGTGCTAGCCACACAGAGACTATCAGTGTCTCTAGAGACAGATGCCAGCCATATAGAGACTACCAGTGTCTCTAGAGACATATGCCAGTCATACAGAGACTAACAGTGTCTCTAGAGACAGACACTAGCCACACAGAGACTACCAGTGTCTCTAGAAACAGATGCCAGCCATATAGAGACTACCAATGTCTCTAGAGACAGATGCCAGTCACACATAGACTACCAGTGTATCTAGAGACATATGCCAGTCATATAGAGACTACCAGTGTCTCTAGAGACAGATGCCAGCCATATAGAGATTACCAGTGTCTCTGTAGAGAGCCACCAGCCACAGAGAGACTACCAGTGTCTCTAGAGACAGACACTAGCCACAGAGAGCCTACCAGTGCCTCTGGAGACAGACACCAGCCAGAGACTACCAGTGTCTCTAGAGACAGACACCAGCCACAGAGACTACCAGTGTCTATAGAGACAGACACCAGCCACAGAGAGACTACCAGTGTCTCTGAAGACAGACACCAGCCACAGAGAGACTACCAGTGTCTCTAGAGACAGACACCAGCCATGTAGAGACTACCAGTGTCTCTGGAGTAAGACACCAGCCACAGAGAGACTACCAGTGTCTCTGGAGTCAGACACCAGCCACAAAGAGACTACCAGTGTCTCTAGAGACAGACACCAGCCACATAGAGACTACCAGTGTCTCTAGAGACAGACACCAGCCAAAGAGAGATTACCAGTGTCTCTAGAGACAGACAGCAGCCACAGAGAGACTACCAGTGTCTCTAGAGACAGACACCAGCCAAAGAGAGATTACCAGTGTCTCTAGAGACAGACACCAGCCAGAGAGAGACTACCAGTGTCTCTAGAGACAGACACCAGCCAGAGAGAGACTACCAGTGTCTCTAGAGACAGACACCAGCCACAGAGAGACTACCAGTGTCTCTAGAGACAGACACCAGCCACAGAGAGACTACCAGTGTCTCTAGAGACATACACCAGCCACAGAGAGACTACCAGTGTCTCTAGAGACAGACACCAGCCACAGAGAGACTACCAGTGTCTCTAGAGACAGACACCAGCCACACAGAGACTACCAGTGTCTCTAGAGACATACACCAGCCACAGAGAGACTACCGGTGTCTCTGGAGTCAGACACCAGCCACACAGAGACAAACAGTGGTTCACCCACCTCAGTGGTCGTGTCATTGAGACAGCGCTTGTAGTCGGTGAGTAGAGTTCGTAGGCCTGTGATGAGGACGGAGGGAGGGAGAGGCTTCACTGGGGTCACCGTCACCGTCTCCTTCTTCTCTGGCATAACAAACACACGGTGTCAATGTCATCGGACTGTCACTCACCTCAGAGTCAACTGGCGTATGTGTGTGGAATGAACTAGACCCAATAATAAGAAATTCGAACTCTCTCTCTCTCTCTGCCTTTAAGGCGACATATATGCATCATGTTTCTAACTAGAAAACAGTGACGAATGATTCAATGAACACCTTTGCTAAGCATTTTATTATTATATATATATATATATATATATATATATATATAATAAAATGCTTAATATATGTATATATATATATATATACAGTGTGTGTATGTGTATATATATATATATATATATATATATATATATATATATATATATATATAAATATATATATAATAAAATGCTTAGTAAAAGTGTTCATTGAATCATTTGTCACTGTTTTCTAGTTAGAAACATGAAGTATAAACTGAAAAACTGAAATTTCAATAAAAATAATAATAAATTATAAAACAAGATAAATAGCATTATATATATATATATATGCATATATATATGCATATATATATGCATATATATATATATCAGAGCCGTAATGTAACGAAGTACTTTTACTTCGTTACTTTACTTAAGTAGAAAAGTTTACTTTTCTTGAGTAACGAAGTACATTTTTTTGGAAGTACTTTTACTTGTAACGAAGTACAAAATATGTGTACTTTATCTAAATGTAGTGAAGTACTCATAATTTCTTTGTTAAATTTGCAAATGTCCTAAAAGCACCTGTCGGAAGCAAGGTAATGTCTGCAGTTAGCATAGATTTATTTACAAATATCAGCCGGAACTTAAAACAAACAGATATGTTAAGTGTCCTGGACTGGCCAGATCAGTTTTACAAACGATTTGCTTTGTCACCTGATGAAGCCAGTGAGATAATTGCAATCTGGGGTCTGGCACTGGTGCTGCTGAGCCTGAACTGAGTGTTACAAGACTTCCTGACTGGGCCTCTAAGACAGCAATGCCCATGAATGGCATTGACCCTGAGATTATTTAAAGCCTTGCATTGAGTAGACATCAAAAACAGCTGCCTTACTTGTCTTCTTGTGTCTTGCATATTGTTGACACGGTTGATTAGCTTTAGATGTTCACTGTGGACTGCACATGCTATATATATCGAAGGCTCCCCGTTATCGCCCACCGCAAACCTGCCGGTCTTGTGGAACCACATCTTTATAATTTCTATTTATTTTTAATATAGATCTGTGTTTGTAACTGTTTAATTTAACTGAAGTTTTTTTATATAAATATTACAATTAGTAATTATTACAAATGAAGACATATTTCAAAAGACACGTTATTATAAGCATTCATCTAGACCGAATGCCTCCTTCAAGTAACACAGGATAAAATTAATCATACATCCATCTATAACCCACGATGATAAGAACATTTTAAGAAAGATGTAACACCCCTATGACAACGTGAGTTACTTCTAGTTCAACTTATGAATACGATGGATGCTGTGGGCCTATTATTAATAAAGCATGGTGTATATACAGCTTGTAGGTCTAGTTGGCCTATGCAGTATTGTTTGCATCATTATAGTTCTTAGTATTAAATATTATATTTGATGCATAGCGTGTACACACTAAATTATAATTGTGAATGTTTTGTTTTATTCACAACAGTGAGAACTAGTTTCAGGAGAAAAGTACTTTTGTGTTTACTTCAAGTACATATTTTTACTTTTTACTTTTTCTAGGGTTACTTTTACTTTTACTCAAGTACAAAATAAATCTACTTGTTACAGCTCTGATATATATATATATGTATATATATATATATATAATGCTATTTATCTTGTTTAATAATATATCTATTTATTATTATTTTTATTGAAATCTAAGTTTTTAAATATTTATTCCGTACATTTATTTTTACTGTTATTCAATTTTTTTATTCACTATATTTTAATGCATTATGCAATGTATAAGGTAGTCAATCAAATTGTTTATTGCATGCAAATTTGTTTTACCATCACGACCCTTAGGGAGATAAAATGTAAATTTTATAAGGTTATCGTGAATAAATAATGTTTATTATTATTATTATTATTATGTGGGGAGGGGCATTAAAGTTTTCATTTCCAAAATGTGTATCTCAGTTGTTAAATGTTCGGGGGCTAAACTATGTCCTTGTCAGAAAAAAGCAGTGCTGTTTTATTTGAAATGTGTTTCTGGGTGAGGCTCTTATTACTGCTCCTAGGTTTCATGTCATATGTTAGATGGACATAAATTGATTATTCATGATGTTAAGTATATTTTCTGCAACTCATCCACAACATGCATATTATTTGGGGACATTTTACGTAACTTAATTTAACACAAAACATACCTCATAACAGACCTGTGCATCATTATTCCATGGGCACTTTTTGGCCGTGTTCTGGCCTCTTGTGTGAATAACCAAAGAAAATCTCAGTTATGTGTGCTATATACAAATTAGGATATAATTGACACCTAATTTGTATATAACACAAGTAACTGAGAATTTCTTTGGTTATTCACACAGGACGAACAGAACACAGCCAAATAGTGTCAATGCAGCAACAGGATTGGTTTCAATCTAGATACAGTTATCTACTTCCACTCAGCTAGCCCAGTGATCAGAATGCAGTTGACAACAGTTAGAATTTAGCCAAAAATGAGTTTTTTGCTAAATTTTCAAAATTTAGGGGCCCAACACAAAAAGTGGGGGCCATGCAACAAATGCACATTTAAGTCGCATTGTAACTATAACTTTATTCAACACAATTCACATACCACAAACATAATGGCTGTAGCCTATGTAGCAGCTTAATTAGTAAATGCTAATGATAATTTCAAGAGATCAATGGAGGGTTGTTAATTTTCCTCTGAACCGGAGCTGCTTGAAACCTGTAGATCTTCCTCTTTGGGCTGCCTGCGTTTGTAGATGGCAACACGAGGTTGCCTATTCCTGCTCCCCCACCCACCCACAACAGCTTAAGCGACTGTGCGAGGTCCCGTTCCTTCCTTCATTTTTACCGCCATTCATGTACTTTAAAACAGTATTGGCCATAAACTGTATAAACCAAGGATTGATGCCTATATACCTATTGCCACACCATTATGGAAAATGACAGCTTAGTTACATCGTAGAACTTCATAGTAGATCTTGTCTAAGACTATTTCTAGCTACACAATCCTAGGTTATTAATTCTTTTTCCATGGCCTAGTCGACAGGTTTGTCCACCTGGCAACCCCTTGTCAATCAATTTTAACCCTGATCAAGGGCAGCAACCGTCTGCCCCCTTCACCCCCACCCCCCACTCCCCACCCCAGGCAGCAGCCAGGATAATTTACTGGTAAAGTGAATAATGGCATTTTCTTTGCCTTGGCCTCTGGGATAGGAAGTTGTCAGGCCATTATTTATAAATTTTACAGTTCTTTGACCTGGGGGCCAGTCTGGCTCACAGAGTTCAACATCTGGGGGCCCGACAGTAAATGTGGGGGCCAGTGGGCCCCCGGGCGCCCGCTAAATTTGAACCCTGAAGTGTATATTCTGCTCTAGATATAGTTCTGCAGAAAAAAATATTTTTGTCACCTAGGTGACAATATATCTTTAACCAATAAACACCAGTCATACTATTTAGAGACACCTAAATGAACATAAAAATAAACACAATTTGCATTTCAAAAAAATTAACTGTTCTGAAGATACATATTAAAACCTGCAGGAAATGTTCCCGTCTAACATGGGTCCAATGGTTGATGACCCAATCATCAGACCAAAGTCCATTTATAGACTGGTCAGTCATTCACTTACTCCGTTTTTTGCCGTCGTTTATCTGGAAGCTGACCAGGAGATGGTCAAGGTCCCGCATTGCGCCCTGATACGTCTCCTCTATCGCTGACTGCCGCTTCTTAGCCTTCAACAAACAACTGACTTCAACAACCACTACAGTCACATGACTTCAACAACCACTGCAGTCACATGACTTCAACAACCACTGCAGTCACATGACGTCAACAACCACTGCAGTCACATGACATCAACAACCACTGCAGTCACATGACTTCAACAACCACTGCAGTCACATGACGTCAACAACCACTGCAGTCACATGACTTCAACAACCACTGCAGTCACATGACTTCAACAACCACTGCAGTCACATGACTTCAACAACCACTGCAGTCACATGCGGTCAACAACCACTGCAGTCACATGACTTCAACAACCACTGCAGTCACATGACTTCAACAACCACTGCAATCACATCACTTCAACAACCACTGCAGTCACATGACTTCAACGTCCACTAGTCACATGACTTCAACAACCACTGCAGTCACATATATATACAGAAATCTTTGAACACCGGGATGTGACAGTTTTGACACTTCTGTTGGTCTGTCACAGAAAGAATGTCCTTGCTAATACAGTAACGGATTGTTGCATTTTTATTACTAATGATATGGATGTGGGAGTTATGATACATCATTTTGGGCCTGCAATTATCCAAATGCACTATTCAGGGATTTTATTGCCTGATCAACACTTATTGTAATCAAAAGTATGATGAATTCAAAAGATTAAATACTTAAGAATTTATAAGCACTGTAAGCAGGATCACTATTGCCTCCTGGTGGAGTATCTGGACATACCTTGTTAAGTTCTTGTTTGAGCTGGTCAAAGTTCTGTTGGTGAAGGTCTAGTTGCTCTGACAGGCTCCCAATTAGGGTCTTCTTTTCTTCCAGCTCTGCCTGTAGTTGGTTACTCAGGGTCACATACTCTTTCTCAGCCCTGAAACACAAGCATTGCACCAGTACTGTCAGCCCTAAGGCCTGAGGCATTGTTTACCCTGCAAACCCAGTATTGTCAGCCTTGAAACACCAGCAATGTCAACCCTAAACACCCAGGATTGTCAACCATGAAACACCCAGTATTATCAACCCAGGAACACCCAGTATTGTCAACCATGAAACACCCAGTATTGTTAAACCTGAAACACCCAGTATTGTCAACCGTGAAACACCCAGTATTATCAACCCAGGAACACCCAGTATTGTCAACCATGAAACACCCAGTATTATCAACCCAGGAACACCCAGTATTGTCAACCGTGAAACACCCAGTATTGTCAACCATGAAACACCCAGTATTGTCAACTCTAAGAAAACCTGTATTGTCAACCCTGAAACACCCAGTATTGTCAACCCTGAAACACCCAGTATTAACAACCCAGGAACACCCAGTATTGTCAACCGTGAAACACCCAGTATTGTCAACCCAGTATTGTCAACTCTAAAAAACCTGTATTGTCAACCCTGAAACACCCAGTTTTGTCGACCCTGAAACACCCAGTATTATCAACACTGAAACACCCAGTATTGTCAACACTGGAACACCCAGTATTGTCAACACTGAAACACCCAGTATTGTCAACCATGAAACACCCAGTATTGTCAAACGTGAAACACCCAGTATTGTCAAACGTGAAATACCCAGTATTGTCAACCACAAACATCTAGTAATGTCATCAACCGTGAAAAAATCAACTTTGCTAAACCGTCAAAATCCACATTTTACCAGCATTCAAAAATGAAAAACCAAAACAGTTAGATTTACCTCTTCCTAAGACATCTTTCCCGAAACTACATAACGCGTGAAGGAAGGGATAGAAAAGTTAGTCTCAACCGAACAATTTGTTAGCGTGGATTCCAACACTTAGTCTAATGCTCAAAGTGTGCATACATACAGATCTCTGCACACATGTATGTATGTTTGTACACACGTATCTGTGCACCCATATACTCTCATCTGTGCACATTCACACACGTGCTCTGCAGAAACACAGTACTCACCACCCAAACACAGTACTCACCACCCAAACACAGTACTCACCACCCAAACACAGTACTCGCCACCCAAACACAGTACTCGCCACCCAAACACAGTACCCGCCACCCAAACACAGTACTCGCCACCCAAACACAGTACTCGCCACCCAAACACAGTACTCGCCACCCAAACACAGTACTCGCCACCCAAACACAGTACTCGCCACCCAAACACAGTACTCACAACCCAAACACAGTACTCACAACCCAAACACAGTACTCACCACCCAAACACAGTACTCACCACCCAAACACGTGCAAGTGCTGAACTTACCTTAAAATTGGCTTCAAAGTTCTGCAACATGTATGAGATTAAAGGTAGTGACAACATTATCTTCACTACACAGCACGCCTGTCTCGCCTAAATGTATGTGACATAAATGGCACCAATCTTATGTGAGAATGCTGAATGTTGTCCATTTGACCTTTGACCCAAAGGACTAACAACCAATAAGAAACTCCCGCCTGCAGTGACTGGATGATGGGACGATGTGACTGAAAGGGAAAGTGACCTTGATGACACGGCGAAAGAGTTCCTTAAGTTTAACTAAGGATTTTGTTTAACCCTGGGACTGGCCATGGCCGATTAATAAAAATTCGACCATTTGTCAGCGCAACATTTCACCGTTCGCGCCGCAGGTTTGCGCCAGTGGCGAATGTAGTGCTCAGCAATTGGCCAGCCTAAGAGGGCCTAACGCAATGTTGAATTTTTTTTGTAAAAACAAAAGTTCTCAACAGATTTGAATCATATTGGTTTTATTTGGCAGTTAATATGTATGGCTACGTTTGTTTCACTGGAAGTAGGAAATGCATCCGCTCAGTAATTATTTAGGAACGGGATAGTGCATTTATTTTTTTAATATTTATTGCGATGATGTTCAGCTAATAATATCACTGTGATTATCTAACATAATAGAGATAGTATAATTTTATTATAATAAAGAATTAATTTGGCAGTAAAATGATATATAATTCATATTTATATGGTAAGTATTTGCAGAATTGTGATTTTTATTGTAACAGCATGCAAAACAGAATTGTTGCTGGCCGGTCACAGGGTTAATGACGGCTTTCCCTCATGAGTCTTTTATCTGAGTGAGATGATGAGAGGGACTCACTTCTCCATCTGGTCTTTGGTCTTCTTAGAGCATCTCCTCTCATCATCATACACCTGCTGTAGCTCTCTACAACAACATCATCATACACCTGCTGTAGCTCTCTACAACAACATCATCATACACCTGCTGTAGCTCTCTACAACAACATCATCATACACCTGTTGTAGCTCTCTACAACAACATCATCATACACCTGCTGTAGCTCTCTACAACAACATCATCATACTCATGCTGTAGCTCACTACAACAACATCATCATACACCTGTTGTAGCTCTCTACAACAACATCATCATACACCTGCTGTAGCTCTCTACAACAACATCATCATACTCATGCTGTAGCTCACTACAACAACATCATCATACACCTGCTGTAGCTCTCTACAACAACATCATCATACACCTGCTGTAGCTCTCTACAACAACATCATCATACACCTGCTGTAGCTCTCTACAACAACATCATCATACACCTGCTGTAGCTCTCTACAACAACATCATCATACACCTGCTGTAGCTCTCTACAACAACATCATCATACTCATGCTGTAGCTCACTACAACAACATCATCATACACCTGTTGTGGCTCTCTACAACAACATCATCATACACCTGCTGTAGCTCTCTACAACAACATCATCATACACCTGCTGTAGCTCTCTACAACAACATCATCATACACCTGTTGTGGCTCTCTACAACAACATCATCATACACCTGCTGTAGCTCTCTACAACAACATCATCATACACCTGCTGTAGCTCTCTACAACAACATCATCATACACCTGCTGTAGCTCTCTACAACAACATCATCATACTCATGCTGTAGCTCACTACAACAACATCATCATACACCTGTTGTGGCTCTCTACAACATCATCTTACTCCTGTGGTGGCTCTCTACAACAACATCATCATACACCTGTGGTGGCTCTCTACAACAATTATACATCAGTACTGTATTTAGTTTCACTTTTATTACTACTGCAGTTATACGATGATGTAATGCAATTTATTACTATTATAATTATATTCAAAATATTTATTTTTATCTGAACAATTTTTTATAACAAGCATACTATACACCCATTAAAATATAACTAATAATACCTACAACTATATAATTGTTATGGTTCTATAAAGTTCAAGTATTCATTACACACAAGGTTAAATTCCTAGGTGAAATTCATTGTAGTTATGACGATTGATATATCCTAAACACATCTTTCTGTTTATATTTTATCCCAATTATGACATGTATTAAACACAAATACATAATACAAAACCAGTTTATAGAGGAGATTTATTGATGGGCATTCTTTCAATAGATATTGAATGGATTAAATGTGTGTCTGCACCACGGGCAAACCATGCCATGTGCCACATGGCTTACGGTGGGTGATAAAAGGGAACCATGCTTATATAGGCAAACAGTGATGAGTTAGGGACCCCATGAGTAAGAAGGCCAACATAGAAATATCTTGATGATTATTCTAATATAACTTGATAATTATATCCTTTTGTGATTTTGTGTTAACTTCTGATAATATTTTATCTTCATGACAATTAATTTGCCTTGCAACACAACACTGGACAACAGTGAATTTAGTAAAAATGAAAGATTTGTGAATACTACAGATAAAATGGTAATTAGAATTACTAGCAACACATACTTATATGCACTGTTAGGATTAATTAAGTTTAACATCATTTTAATCAAAAGCTATCTAATTGTGGTCTAAATCAATCCTCAATCTGTCAGCCTTGTCACTCACAAGTGCCTGACATTGTATGTGTTTTTTTTTACCTTGCCGTCTTCTTCAATTTTGCAAAAAGAATTCCACACATTGTAAAACAGTCTACTTCCTCTTCCACTCATGATGCTAACTGACCAGTTACCACTGCTTCAAGTTCAGTAACAAAATGTCTGACAGAAAGTGTCTGTCTACTGATTCTGGGATACATGGCTTCTCAGCAGAGGATCCTAGCAGATTACAAGTTCAAATATTAAGCTGGAGCCTGTTTGGAGTTCACAGAGACAATGACTACAGATGTTTACAGGTCCTTAGGCAGTTAGCCTGTATTTGTCCCTTAGTCTGAATGTCAAGACAGGGTAACTAATGTTTATTGAGTGGGTACAGTAGAGCCTGCCAATGTCCAGAGCCAAACATTTCTTTTGTTCCTTAAACAGATTACCAACTAGCACCTGACAGTACTAAACTTTAGTACTTGGCATTTTCCCGTGTGAAAATGACACTGACATTTGTTAATAAATAATCAATTTTCTTTTGAATATCTTGTTGAATTCATGTTTTAAACAAATACAAGGATACACCTGAACTAGCAACTGGTGAACTTGTTAGTTTTATATTCACTACATTCTAAATGGACATGAACTAGCTGGTGGTAATATAAATTATAGAGTTATTCCCACGTATTTCCCGGTTAATACCACTTTTTCCGGTAATTACCAGGTTATTCCCACTGCCCTGTCTTTAACCGGTTTTTCCCGGAAATGTGCCAACCCTGACTACATCATCATACACCTGCTGTAGCTCTCTACAACTACATCATCATACACCTGCTGTAGCTCTCTACAACTACATCACCATACACCTGCTGTAGCACTCTACAACTACATCATCATACACCTGCTGTAGCTCTCTACAACTACATCATCATACACCTGCTGTAGCTCTCTACAACTACATCATCATACACCTGCTGTAGCACTCTACAACTACATCATCATACACCTGCTGTAGCACTCTACAACTACATCATCATACACCTGCTGTAGCTCTCTACAACTACATCATCATACACCTGCTGTAGCTCTCTACAACTACATCACCATACACCTGCTGTAGCACTCTACAACTACATCATCATACACCTGCTGTAGCACTCTACAACTACATCATCATACACCTGCTGTAGCTCTCTACAACTACATCACCATATACCTGCTGTAGCTCTCTACAACTACATCATCATACACCTGCTGTAGCTCTCTACAACTACATCATCATACACCTGTTGTAGCTCTCTACAACTACATCATCATACACCTGCTGTAGCTCTCTACAACTACATCACACATGTACCATCGAATGTCACAATCCAGCAGCACGATAGCAGAGTTGATGCCTTTGGAAAGTGTCACGGGGCTCAACTGGACGCCTGGTGTCCCCAGACTACTCTCTCTGGACCTGCCTCTGTGTAACAAGTGTTGAATGTGCAGACTCACCTGATCTGTTGGTTGACTTTCTCCGAGTGAGCCACAATCTCCACCTTCGCTGTCCTCTCCATCTTCAGGGCTCCCTCCAGGTCACGGATCCGCAGCTGTCACGGAACAACCACCAGAATGACAACATGATGACAGCAGGGTCTGTACACATCTGAACATTTGAATTACAAGGCTATTCAAGACTTTTCTAGGCTATTTTGAAAAAAGAAATTCAAGACTGTTTTAACGACATATGTAATTTTAAGTGCAGTAATTTAAGTTAACATTAAAATGTTCACTTGACTAAGAAAACAATGGCACCAACCACAAATCAAGGAAATGCCAATTGCCCAATATGCACTAGTTACTTTTGTACATAGGCTTTTCCTTTTCCAGCTGTTATTTGTCACAACAAATGAGTTAAAACAATAATTTATTGATCACAATTAAATTCAAGACTTATCAAGACTACTTCGTAAAATTCAAGGATTTCAAGGCCTTGAATTTGGTCCAATAAAATTCAAGGCTTTTCAAGACTTTCAAGGCCCCGTACGGACCCTGTGGCAGTATCCGCTATATAACAACAGTCACATTGTAACATTTACAATTTTCCGGCATTATAAACATTCCTGTTGACGTTTCTATGCATGCGCGAAAAATGTAAAATCATCATTGTGCAGTGAAACGACAATGCATTTATGGTATGAATATTACAGGCCTTTCGTTCGGATATATATAATCTGTCAGCAGTTATTTGTCACAAATTAACATGGAACAAACAAGTTTTGACGCATAATTTCATAGCAGGCACAAATCACGTGACTGTAGTGCACCATAATCCGTGACAGTGATTTAAACAAACGTAATTAGTTTATATCTTGAACAACATTTTAAGCAACTATTCACAGAAATCATCTCAGGAGAGCTAACGAACAGCCCACAGCATTTATACAAAAAATGCTTTGTCGTTTCGCTGCACATTGATGATTTCACATTGATCGTGTATGTGCAGAAATGTCAATCGGAAAGTTTATAATGACCGGAAAAATGTAAGCGCGACAACATATTAAAAAAATCACATTGATGACACGTTATTGAATCATTGCGAATTAAACGTTACAGAAGTAAAACCTATCAACCCATTAGGCCCTAGGATTTTATTAAAACCGGCCCTCATGTTCCCAGGTTTTTGGCAATTTTTGAGCGATTTTAACTCTATGTGTTACAAAATCTGTAGAAAAAAATCTATTAAATACTGTTAATTACAAGTTGTGTTTATTTTGAAGAGTACTAATTTCTCCACATGCATGTACACATAAAAATATGATTTATTCATAAGACTTTGACAGTTGATCACAATTTGCAAAGAAAATTTTAATTTTTTTTAAACAATTGAAAGTTATTCTACTTAGCGACTGACATTTGAAATTGAGCCCCTGCTAACTATAATATTAAACCCAGTTAATAAAATGCAACTATAAGTGATAGCTTTGCAACAATTAAACCATTATAACATTCTGACGGTTATTTTTCTAGTTTCACTATATTTTAATAATTTTGTCAAGCAAAATATTTTCAAAATCGCTGACATTTTGTTATACAGGCATGTATTGAAATATCACAGTAATGAAGCCATTGAATCAATCAAATCAGTTGCAACAGTGTTTATTGAGAAACAAAACATTGTGTCTGTTCATTGTTGTATTGTATAATTTATATTTGTGTTGTTTTGAGTTGTTTGAGATGGTATAGTGTATGTGTGTTTTATGTAAAATACTGGTCGAAGTCGAAAAAAAAAGTCTTCTTCGTCGTCTTCTTTTCTTCTTCCTGTAATAAAAAAGGCAAAATAAATAAATATGAAATGAGAGAAATATAATTATAAACAATTACGAAATATGAACAATACGACAACATAATAAAACACAATAGCTGGTGCCTGAGGTTAGAAGTAAACATCAACAGAACACAAGAGCAACACATCCATAAACAAACTGCCAGGTACACATGTACTCGGGACTGACACTGTCACTGACACCTGCAAGAATTTGACAGTTGTACTCAGCAATCCAAATGTGTAAGTATTAGTTATTCAAACAGGTCACTGTATTGTGGAAATATGTCATACATCCAGATAATGTCAACAAAAAGTATATAACACGAGTGTAAAAATAACACAAGTGACGGAATCGATGTACATCGAATGGTCGTAGTCCAGCTCAGTCGATGCCGAAGCGATGACATTGACAGCCAACTTTTACCAAGTTTTATTGACGCAATGGAAGCAATAATTCTTATAGAAAAAACTACTTACATGTTCCTCAATTTCCACATCCTATCCCCCTTCCATTTCACCATAACCGCTGTCACTATGCCACACCATCTGTGCAACATCAGTTGCCGAAAACATGACGACAAAGGCAAAGTTCGACGAAGACGCACTCGAAGAAAATCGCTATAAATACAAATTTTCGAGATGGCAACCCATGCACGTGACAAGCTGGTGTTGTTGCAAACTGTATCCGCTAGGTGGTGTTACAATTTGGAAGCGTTTAGTGCAGTAGTTAATCGCCAGGAATTTTTCGAATACAAGGTCCTGACTGCGGCCGGTTGTGGCCATTCCAGGATTCTGTAGGGCGGCTGTTCGCGGCTATTCCAGGATCTAATCGGTTAACAGTGTTTCCCATGAGTAAAGTGAAGGGCGAGGTGGTAGGATGGGCTGAGTGAGTACCGAAGGCGTGATGCGACGCTACGTGGTTCCGGGGGTGTGGGCAGAACTGGGCAGACAGGAACATTTTTTAATACCAGGTCACGGATCCGCAGCTGTCACGGAACAACCACCATAATGTCAACATGAAAATAATAATAATTATCATTTATAAAGTACAATATCCAAATATGCTCAGTGTTGTACAATAAAATATAAAGCTATTTATTATGTGTTAAAATTAATATTAATAATAATAAATACAAGTGTAAAATTTACTTTCAGAACAAAAATGTAAAAACTTAAAATTATTCACATTAAAACTGTTACAAGTGTAATTAAATATTATATGGAATTTACGACGATGAGTAAAATAAATAAATCAATCAATCAAACTAGTTAATACTCTATTTACATGCAAAACACATACTACACGATGGCATATATAAATTTCAATACATATGTATAAAAATAAGATAAGATAAAATATTTTAAACACATTTTCTAAAATGTCACTGAATATTTAAAATGTCAGCAGTAATATGCTTGAAAAATTGCGTTTTTAGTGCCTTTCTGTATGCCGACAAAGTTCCGCAGCATTTGATATCTGACAGCATCCACTATATAACAACTGTCACATTGTAGCATTTACATTTTTCCGGCGTTATAAACGTTCTCGTTGACGTTTCTGCTCATGCGCGATAAATGTAAAATCATCAATGTGCAGGGAAAGGACAAAGCATTCATGGTATAAATATTACGGGCTTTTCGTTCGGATATATATATAATCTGTCAGCAAAGTTATTTGTCACAAATTAACATGGAACAAACAAGTTTTGACGCATATTTTGATAGCAGGCGCCATTTGTAGTGCGCAAAAAAATAAAATAATCCGTGACACTGACTTAAACAAACGTAATTTTGTTTTATGTACAGAACGACATTTTAAGCAACCCTTCACAGTAATCATCACAGGAGAGTTAACGAACAGCCCATGGCATTTATGCTAAAAGTGCTTTGTCATTTCACAGCAAATTGATGATTTTACATTTATCGCGCATGCACAGAAACGTCAATCAGAAAGTTTATAATGATCAGAAAAATGTAAGTGCGACAACGTTAAAATAAATCGCATTGATGACACATTATAGAATCATTGAGAATTAAACATTACAGAAGTGAAACCTATTAAAGTGTTTCCCGTGAGTAAAATGATGGGTGAGATGGTAGGACGGGCTGAGTGAGCACTGAAGGCGTGATGCGACACTATGTGGATGTGGGGGCGTGGGCACCCAGGATTTTTTTTTTAATTCCTTGAAAATGGTGCATTCTGAAAGATATCTTAACCATTTCCCTGTTATAAAGAGGGGAAACAAATGCATACCAAGAAATAGATATGAGGTGGCAATTTTGGCATGTTTTGAGCAAGTTGGCTTAGAAAAACAGTGAGGTGGCCCACCCCAAAGTGTTTTCACTTTACTTTTTAGATCTATTGATGCAATTTAATAGGTGTATGTAGACTTGTTAAGTGGATAACAATGGCGTGTGATTTGTTCTGATTCATAAGCCAATCATCACGTGTTCACTTTCTGCATTGTATGTAATTTATTTGTGGGAATGAATATATATAAATATATATATATATATATATATATATATATATATATATATATATATATATATATTATATATATATATATATATATACATATATATATACACACACACATATATATATATATATTCATGATATACTTCAGCCTGTTACAGTAAATGAAATGTTAGTTCACTGAGTTTTTGAGACTGTGCTAAGGAATTGTGACTACTGTGTTTTCCCAGCAGATAGAAAGAAACCAACTATTGATCCCACCTGCACAATCTCCGAGTTGAACTTTGACTCGAGGTGAGCTGCCCTCTCAGCCTCGATGTTCTCCTCCAAACAAAAGATTCTCTTCGATGCAGTCTGGAAGACGGAACAGACCACAGGATAAAGGATTTACAAGAATCACGTTGGAAAAATGCTTCGAATGGCATATTACATGTATGACAAAGGTTTTGTGGCAGCCTGCGGCATAAACACAGGCTTCAAGAAGTGTTTAGTAAATGCAGCCAATTCACAAAATATGTATGACAAAATACAACGCAATCAACCTAGATATTGTGTCATTTACGCCCAAGGCATTAGACAAGCTTTGCGTAACTTTCTCCATCGCCAATTCACTGACAGCGTCATCTTGCAACTGTTGGTCTGCATCAACTTTCTTATGGGTTTGTAAGCTTACTTAATGTTTACAGTTTCAGCATAGCTTAGTAATTGGGTCTATGGTTAGTGCATTTAAGCGTGCCTAGTATTACCATATAAACGACACAAAGTACCTCATTTTAAGTTTGTGTTTATGCATCTTTGAACCACATTGATTTTAGGAAATACCCTCCATCCCAGTCTGATACTGTCATCCACGATAACAAGGTAGAGGTAGTTGACGAGTATAAATACCTTGGCACAACGATTGAAAATAAGTTGAGGTAGGACCTCCACTGCAGTGTCACATATAAGAAAAGCCAGCAGCGTGTTTATTGTCTCAGAAAACTTCGCTCTTTCAACGTTGACGGCACCATTTTGTCCATGTTTTATAAGTCTTGTATCCGGAGTATTTTAACATTTTCTTTATTTGTTGGTCAGTCAGAAAGACAAGAATAATTTAGAGCGCATTGTAAACATCAGCAGTAAAGTAACAGGTTTGAAACAATCCTCTCCCACTGCTTTGTATGAAAAGCAAATAATGTATAAAAACAACTAAAATCATTAATGACAATACACATATCCTACATAACGAGTACGTCCTTCTGTCCTTGTCCAGAAGGTTTGGAACCATGACATCCAAAACAAATAGGAACGTGGATCATTCATTGCAAGCACTTCCGACTTTTCCGCGAGAGACACATTACTCATTATGTGTGTATGTTGTATTTTATTTCTTTATTTTTTATTTGTAAAAAGACGACCACAAGAATAATTATAATTATATTATACATTAGTTTTTTATTTTATCATGATGAAGGTTTCAATCCTGTTTTAATAATGTATATATCTGTATTTTGTATGCTTTCATGCTCATGTATTTTTTACGAATGCTGCAAATGAATTTCCCTTGCGGGACAATAAAGTTTTCTTGTATTCTATTTTTTGCTGCAGAGGCTTATATCCACTTTTATTCTGATAAATCAGGTGACTATATGCTTTACCCCATTTTTTTCAGATTGATGGGGTTCCAGACCCCATTTTTTTAATTCCAAAACCAAACACTACATAGTTGAATAAGAACCAAAATGAGGCGGATTAAAGACGACATCAATAACAACCTAGCTGGCCTTGTCTTTCTAAACGGTTGACCACACAGAGATACTTTGTAAATGTAATGACGGTAACTCTCAGTAAAAAATGAAATCTTACTTACATGCAGTTAAAGCAACCACTAAAGAAATGCTCCGTGGTGTGAAAAAAGATAATTCCTGACATCGTCAATCTTTGGTAGCTGGAATGAACGTTGTGCATTGGTTCTGATAACAAAATGAGTGAATGACAAGACCCACCTCAAGTTCAGTCTTCAATCGCTCCTCTCTTTCCTTCAACAAGTCCTTCTCTTGTATCTGTTTACGCAAAACGTCCCCCACTTCTACCAGTTCACCTGTGTACACGAACATTAGTGTCAACTAATAACACGTCCCCCACTTCTACCAGTTCACCTGTGTACACAGACATTAGTGTCAAATAATAACACGTCCCCCACTTCTACCTGTTCACCTGTGTACACAAACATTAGTGTCAACTAATAACATGTCCCCCACTTCTACCTGTGTACACAAACATTAGTGTCAAATAATAACATGTCCCCCACTTCTACCTGTTCACCTGTGTACACAAACATTAGTGTCAAATAATAACATGTCCCCCACTTCTACCTGTGTACACAAACATTAGTGTCAAATAATAACATGTCCCCCACTTCTACCTGTGTACACAAACATTAGTGTCAAATAATAACACGTCCCCCACTTCTACCTGTTCATATGTATACACAAACATAAGTGTCAAATAATAACACGTCCCCCACTTCTACAAACATTAGTGTCAAATAATAACACATCCCCCACTTCTACACGCATTAGTGTCAAATAATAACACATCCCCAACTTCTACTTGTTCATATGTATACACAAACATTAGTGTCAAATAATAACACGTCCCCCACTTCTACCTGTGTACACAAACATTAGTGTCAAATAATAACACATCCCCCACTTCTACCTGTTCATATGTATACACAAACATAAGTGTCAAATAATAACACATCCCCCACTTCTACAAACATTAGTGTCAAATAATAACACGTCCCCCCCTTCTACCTGTGTACACAAACATTAGTGTCAAATAATAACACATCCCCCACTTCTACCTGTTCATATGTATACACAAACATAAGTGTCAAATAATAACACATCCCCCACTTCTACAAACATTAGTGTCAAATAATAACACGTCCCCCACTTCTACCTGTTCATATGTATACACAAACATAAGTGTCAAATAATAACACGTCCCCCACTTCTACAAACATTAGTGTCAAATAATAACACATCCCCCACTTCTACACGCATTAGTGTCAAATAATAACACATCCCCAACTTCTACTTGTTCATATGTATACACAAACATTAGTGTCAAATAATAACATGTCCCCCACTTCTACCTGTGTACACAAACATTAGTGTCAAATAATAACACATCCCCCACTTCTACCTGTTCATATGTATACACAAACATAAGTGTCAAATAATAACACCTCCCCCACTTCTACAAACATTAGTGTCAAATAATAACACATCCCCCACTTCTACAAACATTAGTGTCAAATAATAACACATCCCCAACTTCTACTTGTTCACCTGTGTACACAGTCATTAGTGTTAAATAATAACACGTCCCTCACTTCTACACATGTTAGTGTCAAATAATAACACGTCCCTCACTTCTACACATGTTAGTGTCAAATAATAACACGTCCCTCACTTCTACAAACACTAGTGTCAAATAATAACACGTCCCCCATTTCTACTTGTTCCTAACTGTGCACTGAGCTCAACTCAATTAGTAGACTTACCTTCTAGTGCCTGTATCCGTACACCCAGCTCAGCGATGGTACTGCAACAAGAGGGCCCATGAGACAATACAAACAATGGATATTAGAGAACCATATTACACAAGCATTATACAACCATATGTAAGTAGCAGTGCCAAGTTGATTCATGCTACACAGGCCTTTATGCAGGTCCAAATGTCTACCAGTTCACAATGTCCCAGTAGGTGGATACATACACCAGGACCTAAGGTGAACAAAGAATGCTGTAAAGTTACATTTATAAATGGAAAATATATTTTAATGCATGTTTTTAAATGGTGACAGAATCGCAAACAAACAACTTGAACCAATCATAGGCGAGGTGCAATAATCTAAAGTTCATTTGGGCAGCTGTTCCGAGAGAAATGACCTACTTGTCTCGCTGTTGAACTACGACCTCCAGCTTCTCTTTATCTGCCATCACCAGCTCCTGCTCCTCCTGACAGCTCAGTAAGGCTTTCTCCTGCAACATGACCTCAGTAGTAGGAGGGGGCACAGTGAACTACCCCTGTGACATGACCTCAGTAGTAGGAGGAGGCACAGTGAACTACCCCTGTGACATGACCTCAGTAGTAGGAGGGGGCACAGTGAACTACCCCTGTGACATGACCTCAGTAGTAGGAGGGGGCACAGTGAACTACCCCTGTGACATGACCTCAGTAGTAGGAGGGGGCACAGTGAACTACCCCTGTGACATGACCTCAGTAGTGGGGGGCACAGTGAACTACCCTTGTGACATTACCTCAGTAGTGGGGGGCACAGTGAACTACCCCTGTGACATGACCTCAGTAGTGGGGGGCACAGTGAACTACCCTTGTGACATTACCTCAGTAGTGGGGGGCACAGTGAACTACCCCTGTGACATGACCTCAGTAGTGGGGGGCACAGTGAACTACCCTTGTGACATTACCTCAGTAGTGGGGGGCACAGTGAACTACCCTTGTGACATGACCTCAATAGTGGGGGAGGGGCACAGTGAACTACCCCTGTGACATGACCTCAGTAGTGGCAGGGGCACATTGAACTACCCCTGTGACATGACCTCAGTAGTGGCAGGGGGCACAGTAAACTACCCCTGTGACATGACCTCAGTAGTGGCAGGGGGCACAGTGAACTACCCCTGTGACATGACCTCAGTAGTGGGGCACAATGAACTACCCTAGTGACATGACCTCAGTAGTGGAGGCACAGTGAACTACCCTTGTGAGATGCACAGTGAACTACCCCTGTGACATGACCTCGGTAATGGGGGCACAGTGAACTACTCATGTGTCATGACCTCAGTAGTGGGGGCACAGTGAACTACCCCTGTGACATGACCTCAGTAGTGGAGGCACAGTAAACTACCCCTGTGACATGACCTCAGTAGTGGAGGCACAGCAAACTACCCCTGTGACATGACCTCATTAGTGGGGGGGTGGGACACAGTGAACTACCCCCGTGACATGACCTTGGTAGTGGGAGGGGGTAATAACAGTTAAGTATCCTGTGACATACGACTTCATCAGTGGGAGAGAGTAATACGCAGAGTTACCCCTGCACACTAGAGTACTATCTAACAGTAGAGTTTACAACTGATAGCTATCGATGATGATATTATGGTAGCTGGTATAAATGTCAGTGGGCTAGTTGTAAGTTAAAAAGGTATATGTTTACATAATGCACTATCCATTCGTCACGACTGCTCAAAGCACTTTGTTTAAGTAAGGTAAATAAAATCAAGTCTCATATGTAGCACAGTAAACCCTTCTCTCACACACACACACACCCTTCTCACACACACACACCCGCCCGCACAAACACACACATACACGCCCGCACATACACACCACCACACCACCACACCACAGACACACACCACACACACACACTGACGACCACAATAAATGCTCCCTGGGCTCTGACCTTCATCTCCAGGAGGTCACCAAGTTGCCCTTGCTCCTGATTCGTGCTCGTCTTCAACGCTTCGATCTCTGTACACAGTTGCTCCACCTGGTGACTCAACTCAACGATCTTTTCTACAAAGTGTGAGAATGACTTTCATAACAGTCATTAAAAACTAGGCTATTTCACCACCTGGTAATTTCACACCTAAGGTAACTTGCTGCTTCATATACATGTAGACCAATGTTTAATTGCCTCAAATACATTGAAGTCATTGACATCATCTTATAAACTGACCATTTCTCACATAGCTCATTGCGTTCATGTAATTCCATAGCGTGGTCACTTCGTGGCCACGTTAGGTTATTCAACACAAAAATTATACGAACATTTAATTTTCAGTTGGCATCCCACAAAGGCACTTAAGTGACAATCACCAATCACAATACATACGTCTGAGCATGTCGTTGGCATCAGCCATCGCAGCCTCTCTTTCAGCTGCATGGCGCCGCTCTTGCGCTATCTGACGGTTAAGTTTCGCCATCTCAAACTCATGGTTCTGCCGGACAGCTTCCCCTCGCTCCAACTGTGCTCGAAGGCGAGCAACAGTGCTGTCTAGACGACTCACCTGATCGGGGGAGAATAAGATATTTCAACCAATGTAACTATCTATGAACCACTTAGAACAAAAGTAAATAAAGTCTTTATGTTTTAAAATAAAGTTTAAGGATTTACTAGTTTCAGAATTTTCACAATATTATATGTAATTAAGTATACAGCTGTACATATAAACACACACACACATATATATATATATAAACACACACACATATATATATACATCTATATACACATATATATATATACATCTATATATATATATATATATATATATATATATGTATACATATAAACACATACACACATATATATATATATACTGTAATATATATACATACTAAAAATTGCCATTTAAATGTAGCCCTGTGTTGAAACAAACAAAGTAAACAACCTGTGAGTTCCTTTGATTGAATTAGTATTGATGGGTGAATGAATGGACAGCCTACCTCATCACTTGTCTTGGCCATGTTATCAAGTCTCTCTCTCTCACCAGCATTAAGTCGCTTGCGCAGTGAAGACACCGTATCTGCAAACGTCACATTTCTGAATAACCTGTGATGATCCAATGCATACACATTTCTGGACAACTTGCAACACTCCAGTGCAGACTTCTGGAAAAACTGAGACAATGGAATGCACACAGACTTCTGGAAAAACTGTAACAATCGAGCGCACACAGACTTCTGGAAAATCTGTGACAACCCAACACACGCAAGACTACTGGACAACCTTTGATAATCTGACACAACAAGTCAAGTTTCTGAACAATGTATCTGTAGCAATCCCAAGAAGACAAGACTTCTGAACACCTGTGTTGATCCAATGCAATGATTCTGAGAGATGAGCAAGATGACACAACAGAGGATTAACATACAAAGAGTATTTCAAGACTGCAGGCGATGGAACAAGGACAAGATTAGGACTACTGATAATCTACTGACAACGTGAAGAGAACTCTCAGAAGGTCATCCTGAAGGAATAAACACAAGACAGGTATGGTTGGACAAAGTGGAATGGACACAGGGACGGCTCACTCTCACGAAAACTTTGCAAACAGCGGGTGCAGTGAAATGTAAATAAACGTAGGTTGGGAAAACATATTTGTGTAACTTACACACCTATAAAATGAACATTGGTTACAGAATCTTACATATCAGTTTAAAAGAGCGGATGTAGTGTTTGTTTTATGCTCTGAAGGTTTTAATATAGGTCAGTGGTTACAACCATGCCCCCGCCAATAGTGAGGCTGAAATAGTAGAGTGGAGCCTCCTGCTGGGATTGTCCTTCATGTTTTGCCGCTAGTTGGTGCCACATTCCACGTGGTTTCTTTGGCGACAGGAGCGATTATCGCAATTACTGCGACTGTGCGAGCGATCAATCGCTCCCTTGATGGGTGATTTGCGTGAGCGATAGGGAGGGACAGCGATCAATCACCTTAAACATGAAGCACTATTGTTGGCATGAAAGATTACACAAGTTATGTGGCACATTGATGTCAATACTCAAGTGGTAGCTTGTGCTATATGAAGATGTAATGAAGACAAAAGTAAAGTGGCACCTTGCTCTGTATGAAGGTGTAATGAAGACAAAAGTAAAGTGGCACCTTGCTCTGTATGAAGGTGTAATGAAGATAAAAGTAAAATGGTACCTTGCTCTGTATGAAGGTGTAATGAAGATAAAAGTAAAATGGTACCTTGCTCTGTATGAAGGTGTAATGAAGATAAAAGTAAAATGGTACCTTGCTCTGTATGAAGGTGTAATGAAGACAAAAGTAAAGTGGCACCTTGCTCTGTATGAAGGTGTAATGAAGACAAAAGTAAAATGGTACCTTGTTCTGCCTGTAGGTCATCCTGCAGCTGTCGAAGTCGCGTCCTCAACATGCGATTCTCGTCTCGCACCAGACTAATTTCGCCCGGAGTAGGGGGTACACTGCCAGCTGGTGTCATTTGTGTCATGTCCTGTTGCCGAAACAGTGGCGTCATTGAGTGTCACAGTCACATACCGGTTTTGGGTAAACATGCAATGCTGATCAAGTTATGTTCAACTGCCTCAGGCCCAACTGCCCAAGCCCTGATGGAAACACAACGATACGGCTTTGATGTCATCACTCCCAATGTAATGTCAACAAATCAGCAGATTAATAAAATAAATAATAATTAATGGTTCATCCATAATTGTTTTCAGTATTTTAGTTTGATCATCAATAGATGCAACTGAATTATCTGAAGAGAGTTAATTTCAAGGGGTTAGTTTTTGATCATATAAAATACAATGTTGATGAAATTGTCTTTAAATAAAAACAAACATAAACACAAGTTTGCCCAAATTACATTTATTTAATGTATATCTAATAAATAAGCATAAAAGCAACACCTAACAACCAACTTACCATTGAATCGAATGAAGCTGGGATATCTACATCAATCTCACTGATATGTTCTTTATTGTTCAGGCGAATCAATGTTGTCATAGTATATTACACGGTCACACAATGATTCTAGAAAGAGAACCACATATCATGTACACTCAAACAATCAAGATATATGCAATTCAGGGTTAGTAAGTACAGAAAGGATTGTTCAAATTACAGAAACAGAATCTTGACTAGAGAAACAAGAGAGCACAATACTATAAGTGACCAGCACATGTGCCTGTGATGACAGTACTCTGATAACTTTCTAAACAACAAGTTGTCGAGTAGACATAGCATTTGATGTATGAAGCACCCCCTCCATATTGTGACTGTGTATCCCTAATGACTTGGAGGTCCTCCATGCAAACTTGACCTCAAACCCCTCAATCTCTGAAGCACCGCAGCCAAGGCCACCATGATGTCAAAAATGAAAAATCATGGGCGGATTGGTTGATGCCAGGGCTAAAATTTAGCTGGGGGGCCCCCACTGACCCCTACATTTACTGTTCGGTCCCTAGATATCTGACAACTCTGTGGGCCAGACGGGCCACCAGATGAAACATATCAGACTACAGACAATTATACACATTACAGCAGTATTCACTTTACCAGTAAATGATGCTGACTGCTGCCTGGGGTAGGGGGTCCAGAATGTCATTGCTCTTCATCAGGATTAAAATTGATTAACAAGGGGTTGCTGAGGTGGACAAACCTGTCCACTAGGGATGAAGCTGCTGCATAGGATATCGCCATGACAGTTACAATGTGACATAAATGTGCATTTGTTGCATGACCACCACCATTTTTTGTGTCGGGCCCCTAGATTTTGAAAAGTGGGGGGACCTGCTGCCCCCACTCATTTTAGGCTAAATGCTAACCCTGGATCATGCTATATCCAAGGGTGACTAGATGGCAGTTCCCTACTCCCATACTGACTCCCTCAGGCAGTCCTTCTTCCCAACCGATTGTGGAATGATCTCTCTCCTTGCCAGTTTCCCCCAGTCCTTCAAATACCATCGTTGAGGCCTGGTTACGAACCTCAGCCTCTCACTAGGATTATCGATATATATATATATATATATATATATATATATATATATATATAGATAGCAGGTTAATGTCGATCCCATCTCAATTTGGGACGTAAAAGAAGTTTAAAGAACCACTCAGGACGACAAGCACCCTGGCAGTGACCATCCTCACTGCCAGCATAGAAAGGTCGGCTTGGCGTAGATGTTCTGAAAACGGCTGACTAGTTAAATGAGACCTCATAAGATCATACGTTGTAACCACAACATATACAGACTAGTCAGTTAATAGAACGTCGCAGAGTGCTGGAAACAACTAGAACTAGAAGAAAGAACTAGAACTTCCCACTGTGGATAGTTGCCATGTACACAGATTAACACATTAGACATGAGAAGCGAAGAAATCCAGATGATCACTTTAATGCCAGAGTCCTATTGCCATTTGGGACGTAACAGGACCATTCATGACAATAAAGTGTAACCATTCTCTGCCAAAGTTCAGACCTACGAGTTAGCATAGACTGTACTATCCTATAGAGTAGTGCAGAGAACTTCTTAGAATCTAACAGAAGGTCGGCATGGGGCTTTGACGTTTGCGATAATCGTAATTCATGATGAAAAAAGTATGAATCGGTGAATGAGACCTCTCATGCTCAGCATAGACTGACATAGTTTAATTAAACAAATTAAAATATTTAAATTATACATAATTCTAAGACCAGGACGAAAACACTGCATCGACGACACAACTTAGTTGTCACTTAATTAAGAGGCAGTAGATGTAGATTACATTAGCAGGCCAGAGCAGCTCTACTTACGTAGTTCACTGGTTGGAGTGGCTCCGTTATTGGGCCTCCCTCGTTGTTCACCGGCCTCGACTCGAGAAATTCGTGTTACAACCTGCCAAACGCCGGCGTAAGTTACCTCTCATTAACAAGGTAACTTTACAAATGTCCTCTCAATGCAGTTGCAGATTGGGATCATGATCAGCTATAACTATCCGTATTCCACTTTTTGTTTCGTTAACTTAATTAGCATTGCTAAAAGCATAACTTAATAAACAAAAACAAGTTCTAAAAGTTTACCAACCACAACAAACTTGGATCTACCGCCATTTTGAAGACAGGCGTCACGTGATTTACTCTGGTTTTAGTTAGGACGAGACTATTCGCAGATCAGCTCTGCGAATAAGGAAACATTAGCCACTATTCGCAGAGCAGTGACGTCACTGCTTTGCGAATTAGGGAACCAGTGCCAGTATTCGCTGAGCAGTAGCGTCACTGCTCTACGAATTTGCAAAAGACTTGCGGTATTCTGAGAGAAGGTAAAAAAAGAGTTGCGATGCATGCTTGTTCTTATAATAATAATAATAATAATAATAATAATAATAATAATAATAATAACAACTTTTTAGACATCTTAATATAAACTAACACTTTGTAAAGAGGACACCCCGTCTGGGTCGCGTGCGCGGGGGGTGGCCATCTTCACGGCGTGTGTGGGCGTGTAAACGGTTATGTCATGTCGACACGGCGCTCGCCAGGATCAGAAGATATATGTCTGATTCAATGATGTAGCAATCAACGCTCGATTCCAGATACAACTTCGAATTTATTCATCGCTACGAATTCAGCATCATACAATCGACTAAACATACAGTGTATTGCTTTTGCAATACATAAGTCCTACAATATAAACTCAAAGCTCTGCACTCCCTACTTTTCTTCGGGTCTTCACAAAACCTCTACAATTTGACATGTTTTAAAAGTAGCCGCACAATTTAGAAGTTCATGATGAAAATATGAGCATCAGTCTCATATTATAATAGTGAATTTGAAACGCCAAAATGGTAGACCGTAACGCATCTTCGAACGCGTTCGGTCTCCCTGTATCTCCCAAAAATCTCTCTATTTCAATGTTCAAATCTATCCCAAGTATCCCTGCTTCTTTCTCACTGCACATGCGTGGCCATGACCGCTTGTAACGATAATTCACGTATTGTGCTTTAAAGGTTAACATTTATCCCAGATTGCTCTGCTTCCCGCAGATCCGTAGTTAAACTGTTCACGTATAACCGTGACCGTTTACAAACGTCGGCCCTACGTATTCGCCCTTCCAGGGTGCTCCAGGGTGGGGCAGACCACCCTTCTGAGCAATTAATCATATACAAGGTTGCTCGAACTGGGTACCAGTCGCTGTTCTCTCCGTTTTATAAACACTTATGTCTCCCTAATGTGAAACTTGTTTTCTTAGTACACGGGCGTCAACCCGTTCTCTGTTTGTCTGAGTAGAGTGTTTCCTTATGTCTAACGTGCTAGGCTACGATTATATAAAGTGTCTTTCTACATGTCTAGTAGCCAGTACAAGTAGCCAGTACATTGATTATATAATTAATATGATTAAATATTCAAAGCTAAGCAGTGCATTATGATTATATATGATTACATATTCAAAGCTAAGCGGTGATTCTTTACAACTTGTTTGCAGTAGTATCAATTGTATTAAATCATAAATTAATACATATATATAAAACTATTAATGAACAAATAATTAAATTATTATGGTAGCTGATCTTGTTAAAAAATATAAAAGAGCGAAAGGTCATAGTTACCTAAATGCATACAATGCATCTATATATCGATTGACATGTGAGATATTTGTTATTAACACACACACACGCACACGCACACGCACACGCACACGCACACGCACACGCACACGCACACGCACACGCACACGCACACGCACACGCACACGCACACGCACACGCACACGCACACGCACACGCACACGCACACGCACACGCACACGCACACGCACACGCACACGCACACGCACACGCACACGCACACGCACACGCACACGCACACGCACACGCACACGCACACGCACACACACACACACACACACACACACACACATATATATATAAAGTAAATATATATAAAGTTTATTACAGTCGATGAAACGTCGCGGGACGTTCGATTAAATTCAGTGCTAAGAGTAAGATGGCGTTGTTTTGGCTGTTCTGTCTATTGAACATACGGCATGCTGTTCTGTCTATTGACCATGTGTAGGGCATGCCCACATACAAACTATCGCTGGCGACGCGCCTGCACGGTAAATAGCTAATTGTGGATGATTTAAACAAGCGTTCAGCAAACAAATGATGATGCAAACAAATCCACGTTAGTCGCTGGAGGCGCTGATACACAACTAGGGTTTAGTTGCGTATTAGCGCCTCTAGCGACTAACGTGGATTTGTGGAAGCCCATTTAGTGAGGCGGATATGTGGCAAATATAAGATGGATTGTGGGTTTGGTGGTAAAAGCACCAAAATTGGCATAGTTGATGTTAAAGAGGTACTAAGCGATTTTAGATATAGTGCCAAGCTCAATTTTTCCCCTGGTGTCCATAAAATGCCCAAATCCAAGATGGCCACCAATCGAAGTGTACACATTTTGAAAAGGCTTTATCTTCATTAATAATTGACATAAACAGATGAATGAAGTGTCTATTTCTATGTTTTCAGGTATGGGGATTCCAACGGAACCATCATTTGAATGGTAAAATGTAAAAAACAAGTCTTTACAAGACAAATGTCGTAAATATGCTAAACGACAAGAAAATTTGGGTGCAATAAATGGATTTTTTTTTATTGCCAATCATGTTGGTACAATAGCATGGAAACATATTTTCAACTGTTCATACATATTTATATTGAATATAATTCAAAACGTTAGCATCGATATTCAATAATCATAATTGCTGTCATATAATACAGCTTGACAAGATGAAACAAAAATAAATAAATAAAATAAAGCACCATTCAAAACAAAATGTTGAACATAAGACTGGACTCATCACTTTGGCAAAAAAGCAACAATATAAAATAAAACAAATATACAACTGAGTGACATAATTAATACTGCCATCACTCCTGTATTATTACATTATCCAATTGAAGCCTTCACACTTTACACAATGCCATACAATGACTGACAAACTTATATAAAATGGACTAGAAACATTAACAAACAAATTTGGTAATTCCAAACGCATACAGTTGTGAACAAAAACATAAATCTGATAGACATTGAACTGCTGCTCGACACCACATCTTAATAGTGATCAGTGTGTTCACAGTTGCCGAATACGCAACTGCTGCAAGGCATACCATCATAAACAAAATGGTGAACATACACAGACTCGACTCACTGCTAAAAGCCACCAATAGAAATAAAAAAAACCTAACATATATATAATATACAACTGAGTGACATAATTAATACTACACCAAGTACCATCATTCGTGTATGATTACTATGCTATCTAATTGAAGCCTTCACAGTTGGCAAATGTGATTCAATGGCAGATATATCGATGTAAAATGGAGTAGCAACATTAACAAAGCAATTTGGTAATTCCAAACACAGTTCTGAACAAAACAATAACTCTGATAGACACTGAACAGCTGCTAGACGGTAGACATCACATCTTAATAGTGATCACTGTGTTCACAGTTGCCACAGCAGTGGCACAGTGACGTGCACTTCAAATTAGCTTTAACACATTTGCACAGCCCTCTGCATCCTTTCTTACAGCCGCATCTTAACAACTCTGAGCGGGACACGGCCGCTTCTGGGAGTAACGTCCACATCGGTTCCCATCCTCGCGTCGGGTTCTTGTTCCATCCCCAGGACTCTGGAGAAGGAAGATCTGGATCTCGGACCTGGGCCTGGCCCCATACATGGCCACCCTAGTATGTTACTCGTCTTGCATGCTGCAGCAGTGCAGCTCTGGTTGGTGGAATGGCGTCGATATATCTGGCTTTTGACGTGAACATGTGCTTCCTGGCTGAGTCCACAGTAGTTTCGTCACTCCCCCGATCATACATAAGCACCACGTATGACTCGAGTACAGACATGCATACATTGTCCAAACTTGTCGGTCGTGTGACAAGTCTAGCGAAGACCTCCGTTACAGCATTGAATGACCTCCACGTGTCGAAGGCTGTCTTTTTGCCTTTCCCAGCAAACGACGAGACTGTGTCACAACCGGTGAAGGCGTGGAACATGGGAAGAGCTTGTGCTTTCTCTGCACCCAAAGAGGTGGCAATTTCATGAGCTGGTATGTACCTCAGGTGTTTACCCGTGCCAAACGCTATCCACAGCTGTGTGTTCTCCATTGACACAACCGTGGAGACAGCCAGGACGACAACGTCTGTATCCACTGTTCGCAGCATGATCCGCCGATGACCTTTTTCGGCCGCATCATTGGCGTGCAAGTATCCGCCTCTTCGTGAGAGCATGGTGCCAAGGCCGAAACATCTTGATGGACACGTGAGCACAGCACATGCTTCCCACAGGTTGAGAAGACTTCTTTCTCTGTAGACAGATTTTCCACGACTTCATGTGCTAGGAAGTTGAATAGTTCTGTCTTGTTCTCGTCCACTCGCAGGAACTCCTGCCAGTTTCCCGGGATGGAGTTGGCTGCTGCAACACGTCGTCTGACGCCCTTTCCACGATTTTCTCTTGCTGTGGACTTCAGGCTATCTGGTATGTAGACATCCCAGATGATGTCCACCCTTGTGACTCTAGCCAACTGTGCTTTGATGTATGGAAGGAACACTAACATGGCATAGTCTTGGAAGGTTTTCGCTCCAACTGGCTTCAGCATGTTGATGATAGCAGCTCCATCCAGTATGATGACGTCGATGACTGGAGCTTCGCCTTTGGATGTGCACAGCTTCTCCAGGCAATCTGTGAGATCTGCCTTTGTACTGAACCGCAATTTTCCCAGCTGCGACAAGGATGGTGGGTATGCATGATTTTCATGCTTGAAGAAATTGTCCAAGTCTCCGTCTCGTGTCTGGCACGCGATGTACAGCCTGGAAAATAGTGCACAGTCGCTCTTGAGGGATGTTATCATCTGTGTAGCTTTGGATGGTGTCCCTTTGAATGTTCTGTTGAACAGTGGCATACTGTTCTTAGAGATGGTGTCTGATACAGGTGGTGTACGCTCAACCAACCGATCCGTTACAAAGCTGTCATACTGATCATGCCCCTTCTTCTCTATCCCTCGCACAGTTGTCACTACGGCTGGATCTGCGATGTCTCTGGTGTCCAAAACCAGAATATCTCCACTCTCCTCCATGGACGGATTCCCAAGGTCTTCGATCACTTCCACGAGAGCCCGAACTTCGCTTGCAAATGTGACTTATACAGCCATTGTGTGTTCGTGGTGCCTGCCGTGTGGTTATCCAGGCATGCTGTTTCAAAGCCGTCGATGGTCCTCGCAATTTCTGGTCCAGCTACCTTCCATCGCAGTAGAGCTCTAGGGTTTTGCGTCAAGCCGATTGCTCTACCATCAGCTTTGACGACTGCGGTGTTTTGTTCATGCGCGTGGTCGATAGCTATGGCTGAGAAGGGACGGGTCGACTTGTGCACTATGAAGCTGCCTCGGTCAAACTATTTCGCTACATCAGGGAGTCGTTCGTGCTGTGTTGTCATATCACGTATATGTACGGGAACCCAGCGAGAATAGTGTGTGTGGTCCAGGGCAAAGAACCATGGAGCCAGTGCTCTCAATGCAGTGATGTAGAGTGGGAAGTTTCCTTCGCGAATTGATCGCACAAAGACCAGCATAAGGCATTCCAAGTGCATGACCATGTACCAGTAGTGGAACTGTGGAGAAGCCTCAACCTGCTTCACACACCAATCATCAAACGGTAGTGGTTCACTGGTGTCCAAGCAATATGCATCATATGCTGTACGAAGCATAATTGACAATGCACTGGAGGTGACTTGGTGTGCATGCCTGGTTCGTTTGACATGTGCGCCCTTGAGAAAGGAGTCAGCCGTTCCTGGAGTCGCAATACCTGCCTGAGTGAGAACATTTGTCCAGCCACTTCCGTCGAGCAAATCTCCGAGGGTCGCCAAGGTTGCCATCTCTATATGTAACCCGCCAAGTAGAACTACAAACTTGTCTTCTCCGTATGATTCTGGCCAATTCCATAGTATACTGATATATAACATCCATTTCTGAGAATAATCTATCCATTTCGCATTGGCCGCACCCATTTTAACATCAATATAATCATAATATGAATTTAAATGCATTGTATCGACAAATAGGTGTTGGCATTTGATTCCTTATGTCAGAAAACATACACAACGACACTTAATTCATATTTATACGATATTTATTCAGGAAGATATGACGATAATTAGAAAATCAATTAGTACCTTCTTAGCATCAACTATGCCGATTTTGGTGCTTTTACCACCAAACCCACAATCAAATCACATATCTGCCTCACTAATTCGCAGAGCAGTGACTTCACAGCTCTGCGAATTAGAGAGACCGTTGGCGTTGTGGTATTCGCAAAAAAATATCTGGTACTATGATTCTGTCCCAGGTAGATGAAGCTGTCAACGTTCTCGACCTGAGTGTTGTTGACATTATATTGGTGTGTCGGTCTCCATCATCGTCATATATATATATATATATATATATATATATATATATATATATATATATATGTGTGTGTGTATGGATGGATGTGTATATGTATATATGTATGTATATATATATATTATATGTGTGTATATGTATATGTATATATGTATATATATATATATATATATATATATATATATATATATATATATATATATTATATGTGTGTATATGTATATGTGTATATATATATATATATATATATATATATATATATATATATATATATATATATGAATATATCTATATATATATATATATATATATATATATATATATATGTATATATATATATATATATATATATATATATATATATATATATATATATATATATATATATATATATATATATATATATATATATGAAGGGTTTGAAGGCAAAACGCGATAAACGTAAAATCTGAAAGGTCGCCCATTCATGTACAAAGCTTGTCGACCTAGTGTTATACTTATATATACCAGTTTATCCAAAAGTTGATTAATATCCCCTTTAATTTCAATAAACAAGAGTGTTTGTTTTCAAAACGTGATTACCATCGTGCGTCTTTCTTTCTCCAAAATGCAGTATATCTTATAAACCCATCAGCAACCGCTTTGTGTAAACTGTAGACTTTGGTCGATATTGTGGCCTTGATGAGGTATACACCAAATATGGAATCGCGAATATACTGCTAGAAATTTAATATTCCAAGCCTAGTTGTTTTTATGCTTATGCAAACTCTGTACTGGATAAGAATTTCCACCCCCACCCTCCCCATCACTGTCACTGCCACTGTCACTGAGACTTGAGTGACTGACCTATAGGCTATACTTTCCCCATCCAACCCACCATAATCCCATATTCCCATGCACACACACTCTTATTCCACTTCCAGATAACACGAAGCCAGCCATCCTGAAACCAACCAACCACACTAGTGCGTGATGCCCCAGTTGCTAGTAGGGGTATTGCACTACAAAAATCAGAATCAGAATCAATTTTGTTATTCGACTTTGCACTTTCGGAACACACCTGGCGGAAAGTTTTCTCGCAAGAACCACTTTTACTGTATGCCGATAGAGTGCGGCACTGTATGCGTCACACGCCGGAGAAACGTGTTCTTCGGCTGTTTGTGTTATACTAATTAATTTCGGCACGTTAATGTAACAACAATAGAGCAATACGCGCAACAAACGGCACGTTTAATTGACTGTGAATGAGGGGCAGAGGGTTCAATAAGTGGACTAGGATTCGATACGCGGCATTTAAGAAAAAAGACGCGAACTCTGAAACACTGATGTGAAAATTACGCTCATCCTGGCCACCAGCGTTTCGGATATTTCGTCACAGTACAGCTGTATAACGCGTCTCCATCGTAATCTCGACTACGCGAACGGTAAGCTGCGTTCTTTCTTCCTCACAATTTTGATAGATTTTTGCTTGTGTTTTGCTTGCGAAACAACTCGCAGATTTCAAGATACCTGATGATAACCTTATTACTCCTTCGAGTTCGAAGGACACAGTACTATTACAATGTGTAGGCCCATCGCAATGCAAATTTCAATTGTAATTGTAAATTAGTAAAATAATTATTTTATTCTTTACTACACTTCAGTCTCACTCTCAGGAGGACGACTGCAACTTGCAAGACACTGAACTTCACTGTCTTAACTGTGCAAAAAGGCCGCGACCCTGGAAGAGCACAACGGAGGAGAAATGCATCGCAGACACAGGAGAAACGGGAAAAGGCGGAGAAGTGCGATAATAAAATCGGGGAGAAACAGGTCAGTTGGATGTGTATTGGTTATTACACTTTCGAGTTCGAAGGACGCAGACTTCTCGTAAAATATATTTTAAAGGGCCAACAAGTGCTAAAAGTGCCTTACGTCTGTTTACAGCGATATCGCGACAGCAACATGCCACACTGTTCTTCATACGCTTGTAGCAACAGTACAATGTAAGACAGTATCAGCAAGCTGTCTTTTTGTTACCCTTTGAATCGACCGGACATGAAACGGTGGTCCAGTGAATTCGTTGAAACAGTCACAGACACAGGGTGGATGGCAGATGACTGGGTTGGATTGACCAAACCATAAAAACGACCACCACCAGCCGTCAAGCTTCTCCTCAACTATCTTACATACATATACTCCAACGAAGACATTCACAAACCAAACGCGCAGATCTCGATGGCAACTGCGTCGGCCGCTCCGCGGTACCGTAAAATCGCTATTCGGTAATTCTGATAGTATGCAGCGACGCCTATCGAGTCGATTGGAACCATATTCTCATGAGTTCCTGTTAGCTGTCAAATTTGGCTTTGTCTCTGTGTACGCTTTTGATTCCAAATATTGTACACGAAACAATTTGCGTTTTGATCATCAAAATGTCAAAACCAATATACCGATGGTGAATGTACGCTATGTTTAAGCCGACCGGTTATGTTGCTTTAATTAAAAGCTTGTTATTCCTTTGATCAACAGCTGATTATTAGAAGTAGGGAGGTCGGACCAAATTTTTTTTTAGAAACAATTTTTTTTTTTAAATGTTCCCTGGTAGTAGTCACTACACATTAAAAAGTACAATGGTAGTTGTTTCATGTATTTAAGTGAAATATTAAGCAAACTACAGACGTTTAAAGTTACAAATATCATGATATTTTCCGACGGTTTGCTAATATATGTAATTTTGCTTATTAACCATACATTAATATTTAAATTTTGCCCTGGCCATAATCACTAATTGAAGGGCAACTGTGTTTGTTTCATGTATGTAGATAAAATATTAAGGAAACTTGCAATTTTAATAAATGTCAAATAAAAAACAAATTCCAACAATTTTCTGACAGATTTGATCTTGCCAATAAATAATTATATAGAATTGCTTTCATTTGTCTTCCAATAATAGCAATTAATTAAGATGCAATTGTGCTGTTTTCAAGAATATATATTAAATATTAATGACACTGCAATATTTCCTGAATATTCTCCTATTTTATGTTGTACCTAAATCACAAGAAGATCACTTTTTCAATTATACTATTTGTGTTATTAACTATGATGAAGGCCAATACATACCTATTTTTTAATTCAATTAATATATAATGTTTCATAATTGTTCAACAATGTTGTACAAATTACATATATTCTCAACAGAAAATAGTAATTCATGTAAAACTGTCATCAAAGAATACCCCAGTAACGACATACAAAAGTCATGTTTACTATAATTTTATAAACATTAATGATAAATTATCATCAATTTTAATTAGTAAATTTAATGTAGCCAATTCAACAGACAAAAGTCCATGACAGTAAATAATTAGTTTAAACAGTTACATGTGCAAGCATAAGTACATGCTAACTATTAATAATAGTATTAATCAAAGACACCCGCTATCAATCATGTCGATATCAATGCTTTGTATTCTACAATGCATCGCGCACACGGGGAACAAGGCAACATGGCGATGTCTTTTGAGACCGGGGCTTCATAAACAGACTTTGTGCACATTTGTGCTATTAATTAGTAAGCCATCACTGTAATCATATTTTCGTCCCCACAATTCTTTGCACTACAGCATATGAATCATGCTGAATCCAGCTAAATAAATAGTCACAAAACATCGTTAAACATAGGCCATTTTAACTGACTAATTACTACAACTTTTTATCGACGGATTATCATTATATTTATATGATCACGTTCACTTATTTTTCTTCTGTATTTGTAACTTTCAAAATGGCTGTACTGATTAACATAATCTCGCTAATAATGTTAAAAGATGGGGCCTGTCAGCGTGATCCAACATGGCCGCATGCATGAACATTGAACACCAAAATACGACACCGAGAAGAAAAAATCATTAACCGCTCTGAAGCACCACAAACAAATAAGCTATCAGCATCGAATCATAGACTGACATTATAACAACATAAGAAATATTATAAACGAACAGGTATATTGCGTGATTATAAACTACGGCTACTAAACCCGGTCCCCTGTCTCCACATGTTGTCAGAAGGGGCGGCAAATCGGTCTGACCTCTGAGAAGATGAGAAAGCACTCTTCCAAACTTCTTGAACACATACTGCATAGCCTCATTATGAAACACCTTGAACAACATCACATTCTAACTATCCAGGTCCACTTCGTGGAACGTTGCGCAACGTGTAATTTGGCCGGGATCACCAAATAACGACAACAGGTCCGACTTTGTGGCAAACCTCATTTCCCCAAATTGTGATGAAGACGGCGGGAAAGGTTGGTTCTCGTGTACGAAATACACAGTGAGGTCACCTCCACGGACTTGGCTTGCAAAGAAAAACGTTCCAAACCGTGCTGCATCTGACTTGTTGTTCGACAGCTGCGTGCCTTCTATCTTGTAAAAGTTCGATCTTCTGAAAATGGGAAGCCGTTTCCCTTGATCGTCGTGCTGAACGGTGTGTTTCGTTCGTGCAGCACATTCAGCCGAAACGCTTCACGCATGGACAATATTATCCTGTTTTAATATGGTCTCCTTGATTCTGGAATACAACCAAACAACAACACTCAAGTTCGAAGGGAGTTTTACTAGTTGCTGAATAACACCCACGAGTGCAAATACATCGGAATAGAAATTTCTCTGAGTAACCAGTGATCCTTTTTGGTGTCTCACGCTGGTTGTGTTTTGTGCTGCGGATTATATAACATCAAATTCTTGCAGGAGTCGTGCCAAATCTAGATCCGCAAAGAGCCATTTAAATAATCACATTTTGCCATTGTATATGAAAGGGGATAATTCTAAAATGCAGTAAGTTGGTGTGTAGTAAAACAATTTCGTTTCGTTGTTTTGTCATAGTTCCGTTTTTGCTGTGAGTACATCATGTTTTTGTGCTCTAGAAAAACATAACTACTATTGTATAACTGCACCATAATTTGCAACACATTTTCTGATGAGGATGTCTACTGCAAGAATAAAAATAAACTATAAAATATGTAATGGCTTCTGAAATGTCGACGGTTCACATTGTTACTTATGTGAAAAATGTACGTAATTGTCACTGCTATGTCAGTCATATTTGACATATAATTTGCATTATTTTTAGAAACTTAACAAATACTTGAACTATGTTGGAATGTATTTACATACCAATTATTTTCGCCATGTATAGTTTGTGTATGAAACAATGTCGTTTCGTCGTGTAGTTCAGTGGTCAGGTTTCGTTGTGAGAACATAACGTTATTGCGCTCTAGCTAGAAGAATAAAAACACTCCAAATACCTGAACCAAACTCTTCATCCTGGTGTCTAATGAATATGATTACAGCACGAATAAAAATAAATCATAATACATTTTATGGGTTTTGACCGTGAAACGTATGTAATTGCCACTGTAATGTCGGCCATATTGGACATCCAATTTGCAAAATTTTAAAGAAACATCAAAACAACCACACACATGTTGGAATGTCTCTATGTACCAATTATGATCGATCTACAACGTATATAGCTTTGTTTTTACACAATCTCGTTTCGTCGTTTTCTAATTGTCCCGTTTTTGCTGTGTGTACATGACGTCAACCATTTGTTTGCGTAGAATAACGGAATACGTGAAAGACAACTCTCCTTGTATATTACCTTTAAGTGCATGGTTAGATATGGTTGGTCAAACAACGTAACCCAAAAAGGAAACAACGACTCATCCACCTCAATCGCACCACCTTACCGAATAATAATTTTCCTTTGAAATGTGACGCCAGCATGATGAAGAAGTATGAAAATGTTATTAAAAACATGATTTCCACATATTTCGTGTTACATTAATTCAATATGTGAATGCATGGCGACGATTACAGCGATTGTTTCTGCTTTCGAGTGTGTGCAGATGGGATAATATTCTACTCCCAATTTAATGGTAGTCGAAAAAAATAGCAGTTGTTTAGATACAGGGAATGCACGAGATATATGCCGCCCATGGATATTTTTGTGAAGACGGAATTAATAATATTCGATTATTTTCTCAAACAAGTAATATTCGGATCGAGCATGCTTCGGCAAAACAGTTACTTCACATGTAAGATACATAACTAATATTGGCTCCTTACATTCAGATTCAGATAAAAACATTTACGCCAATGTTTCCAATATAACAACAAACTATGATTACTGTGTCAGGGCCACGGCAACGTTTTATTGTACACCATTTACATGCTTGTGTGTATCTTCATTTCCGTGTTCAGCCTTGCGTGATCGCGGGTTCAGCCACGCATGAAGAAGCACATCCAAGCCTTCCAACTAAAACTTTCACAGTTGGCACCCGTGTACCCAGCAACGCACTGGCAGCGGTACTCGTTTGTGCCGTCAATGCAAGTGCCTCCATTTTCACATGGGTTACTGCTGCACTCGTCCACGTCTGAAACAAAATACGTTATCCGATAAGACACTCGTTCTAACTCGAAACTGGTCACTCCGATGCTTGCATTGCAACTGCAAAACTATCTGCTTTAGCCGAAAAAAGCAAGTCGATCCGTTTGCTAGATAATAAGTTTATGGAATATGATACGCATGCAATGCCGAATACATTATTAACCAGTCGTAATATATCAGCCAAGCACCGGCTGATATTACTTGTACATGAAGTGTCGACACTTATTGTGAACTTTGCAATCCTATACGATCTTGTGTTGTCCTGGAACAAACAGAAGTACCATCAAGACACAAATAATAATGTGTTTCTTTTGCCGTTGGTGTCGACTTAAGTAATTGACGTCATAATATGGCAACGAAATGAACATATTCTTAGAGCGATCAGTCGGAAATTGGTCAGCACATGTTGTGTGAATATATCACTACATAACTAATGTGCCTTATATAAAAAAAATTGTCAGTGGGATAACTGGACGTGTTAACTTGCATATTAAATATATATATATATATATATATATATATATATATATATATATATATATATATATATATATATATGTATATATATATATATATATATATATATATATATATGTATATATATATATATATATATATATATATATATATATATATATATGCTGACCTCAGTCATAATAGTACGAGTACTGTACGCTTCATAGTAGAAAATTTATACATCATAATAAGTGAAAAACGAACACATCAATTGAACGAAGTCACTATAAATTAATGTTTAAATAAATAAACTAAAACTGCAATTCCAACCTGTTTCACAGTTCGCACCCGTGTACCCGGCAACGCATTGGCAGCTGTACTCGTTTATGACGTCAGTGCAAGTGCCTCCATTTTCACATGGGTTACTGCTGCACTCGTCCACATCTGAAACAAAATACGTTATCCGATAAAACATTGTCGTTATAACGTGACACTGGTCACGCCGATGAATGTATTGCAACTGCAAAACCACCTACTACTGCCGAAAAAAACCACAAGACTATCTGTTTGCCATATGTTCAATTTCTAGAACATGATACGCCCACAATGGCGGATACCTATCAACCTAAGAAGATTATAAATCAATCGTTTGATAACACTCTCTCAAGTAAGCTCAGGCTGATATTAATTGCATGTGACGTTCCGTCAATTATTGCCAACCTAGCAGTCCTATACAATCTAGTGTTTTCCTGTGAAAACAGAAGTACCAACAATATAACAAATAAGAATATGTTACTTTTCCCGTTGCCGTCAACTTAAATAATTGATGTCATTATATGGTACCGTGAACTGAACATATTCTCGGAGATAAAACTGGTCGACACATGTGGTATGTATCTACATACATACCATATGTGCCATACCTAAATGTCTGCGTCAATGAGATAAATAGACGTCTTAAAAAGCTATATATATATAGATATATATATATATATATATATATATATACAAATATATATATACAAATATATATATACAAATATATATATATATATATGTATATATATATATATATATATATATATATATATATATATATATATATATATATATATACATATGATGAACTCGGTCATAAATGTACCTGTGCTGCTCTCTTCATAGTTGCATATTTAACAGACATAACAAGTGAAACACCACCGCAACAAATGCACGACACGAAGACACTATAGATGTCTTAATAAATAAACTAAAATAGCTCATCGTACCTGTTTCACAGTTCGCATCCGTGTACCCCGGAACGCACTGGCAGTTGTACTCATTGATTCCGTCATTGCAAGAACCTCCATTTTCACATGGGTTACTGCTGCACTCGTCTATGTCTGAAACAATATACGTTGTCCGATAAAACACTGTCGTTCTAACGTGAAACAGGTCAGGCCGATGCTTTTATTGCAACGGCAAAACCACCAACAAAAAGCAAGACGATCTGTTTTCCATACATTAACTTTTTGGAGTTTCACACGCCCACAATTGCGGATACATATACACCTGAGCAGATCATAAATCAATCGTTTCATGACACGCTCTCGGATAAGTTCCGGCTGATATTACTTACAAATAATGTTTCGTAAATTATTGTGGCAACGCGACATGGACGTATCCTCGATAGGACCTTGAGCAATGCCCCGTATGCGACCAGCCGCTTAAACCTGGACGTCCCGTCGTTTGGTGCGGTATATATGTTAAACTTTGAACCCAACAGTTTGAGGGCGCTCTGTGTTGAAGAACCCCAGCTCGGATGTATTGGCTCTGCCTTGGCGTTAGTCGGCCACGTTTGGAGAAAATGATGACATTAACATAACAGAACTTAGGTAAGCATTTGGAAACTTGAATTGGAGCCCACATGATACGGAAGAAATTGGTAACATAATGTTACAATTAAGATACAAAGCCCATTTTTTTTTTTTTTACTAGAACTGCTTTTGATAATGGTAGGTATTTGTATGCTGCTTCTGCATCATTAATGTTAACTTGTTAAACTGAATCACTTATAAACAAACCTGTGAACTCTGAAGTACAGCTATGATCGAACAAACACATAATATGCTTACTTGTTTCACAGTTGTGTCCCGTAAACCCTGCTGCACACACACATTCATTGTGGTATGCATCTAGACATGTTCCGCCATTCTCACAGTCATTGTTTCTGCAGCGGACTGCAAGAATAAAATCTAATGTAAAAATGTCCATGTTGATATGTCCTGATGTATTTTCTTCAATAACATGCATTGGTCACGTGTTTGATTTAATAACATTTACATACATTAAAAAGATGATGTTTGTTCTTATAGAAATAAGATTGGCATATGTAAAGAACTGTGTGTAGAATATGCTTTCGTTATTGCCATCACCACTTTGCCAAGAACACTTCGTTATGTATCATATTGAGCAAATACAACTGCAGTTATTTTACTCATAAAGTCATTTTGTTATTGAGTAAAACGAACACTATCGGGATATTGCCCTCTATTAGTTGCCCCTACTTAGTGAAATGGTCGTGCTGTTGATGTGTTTCTACAGCACTTGAAAAAAGTTGTGACTGTGCTAAAAATCAACGATTATGCTGTTAGACCAGGCTTAAGAAAACACAGCCATATTTAGTCGTGATGATACTAATCTTTTTTTAAATAATTCTTATTCAAGTGGAACTGGGTGGGCACGCCGTGGTGTTTCCAGACGAATCAGAATAATGAATCTGTTAGGATATATACATGCTCGAAAAATGATAACAACTGAGAGATATACAATGAACGCAACATAC